>CAAE01011983.1:0-13329 GCA_000180735.1 Tetraodon nigroviridis
CGGGCCAAAGGTTTCCGTGGTTTCCGGATTGGAGGGCTGCTGCCTTGCCCTTAACTCACTGAGGTTTGCCTCATTGCCTGCAGGTTTCCATCACATCTGCCTGCACAGCGAGAGCAACATGCCGCTCACTCTGCCGGCTATCTTTGTGTACATCGAGGTCAAGGACTACATCCCTGCTGCATTCGCAGGTGCAAGTTAATTACAGTTTTTTATGGGTGCATTTAAAAACAAGGCAGATTTGTCTTGTGCTTATTGTCATTTAGTGCTGCTTTTTATCAGCCCCATCGGAGTAAAAAAAAAAAAATGCCTGATGTCTTGCAGATTTCACAGATGCTTTATTTAACCCAACCAAGGGCACAGAGAAAACCTCAAAAACCCCGAAGGAGGTAACTGAAATGGCACCGAACTTTTCAAAATTAAGTTCTGCTACTTTTCCAACAACAATGCCGGACTGGCTTATGATGCTGCTGTGATCCTTGAACTCCACAGTCATCTTCAGACTACATTAGTCCCTATGAGCTGCCTCTTTTGACTCAGTCGGCCACAAACGACCCAAAGGAAATTGAATCTCCGGCTGCAGGTAATAAAAGCAAAGGTGAGATGTTCTTCTGGGTGAGACAGCTGATGTGATTAATAATAATCATGTTGCTGCAGTAAGGATTTCTCCTGGCATTCATGTGTGTGTAGATCACTCACAAAATGCTGTGTGAAATAAGAAAACGAAGATATTAAAAGAATTAAAAGATTTTTAATTACAGGGCTGGAGACTAACGGGCCCTGACGAGGCTCCAGTGTCTCCACGATAGACTCATAAACATTCACAGGAAGTCAGCAGAAGCAGCAGTGGTCGGTTGTTTTGGTCTCATGTCTTTAGGTTTTATCTTTCTGCTTCCTGTAGAAAAGACTTCAGCGTCCGCAGCACCAGCCGATATCAGTGAAGAACCAACTGAGCCTCCACCAGAAAATGGCACAAGTGCTGCTGTGGCAACTTCCTCTGAACCTGCTGAGGACACGGCAGCATCTCCAGACCCAGGCAGTGATGCAGCTGAACCCTTTCCTGAAGTGGTGGCTCCAGAACAGAAGGTGGCTCCAGAACAGGAGGTGGCTCCAGAGCTGAAGGTGGCTCCAGAACAGAAGGTGGCTCCAGAACAGGAGGTGGCTCCAGAACAGAAGGTGGCTCCAGAACAGGAGGTGGCTCCAGAACAGAAGGTGGCTTCAGAACAGGAGGTGGCTCCAGAACAAGAGGTGGCTCCAGAGCTGAAGGTGCCTTATGAGGAGATACCAGAAGACATCGGCACGAACACAGAGCCGGCTCCAGATGTTACCCCAGCAGCAGAGGCAGCAGAGGCAGCGGGTGCAGCAGCAGCAGCAGCAGAGTTCGCCCGAGGAGAAGACTCAGCTCAGGGGCAGACGCACAGTGAAGGTAAAGTTTGTAAAACGTAATGTTTCGTTTAGGTTTGCAATTATTATGTATGTGCTGTCAACATGAGGAGGGTCCTCACGTGCGCTTCTGCTGCAGGGCATTCGACGGTGACCGCTGGAGAACTGACGCAGCACAAGAACTACCTGAAGGTCATCAAACGTCAGGAGAGAGACATGAAGGCAGCTGAGAAGAAGTACCAAAAAAGGAGCGAGGATCTGATCCAGAAATACTCCGACGCCTTCAAGGGCATCAAGAAGAAGGTGTCATTGAAGAAAGCAGAGTAGGGAGATTTTGTGTGTGTGTGTGTGTGTGTGTCCTACAGCTTTTATTTGTGATCATTTCTAAGAAACTAGAGGGAAAAGCACTGGATAGCTTGTGTTTTTGTGGGGAAGGCTGTCAGGTCATGGATGTGGGGTGTTTCCCGCCATCTGTTCAGTTCATTATGTTTAGTCATTTATCATTTCTTTCCTGATCCCTTCATCAAGCAAATGCTGACCCACTAATGAAGTTGTTGTTGTTACTGTTGGTCACTTGGTTCATGACAACAGCCTCAGAAGCCCAGCGACGGTTCCTTAGCTCATGCACTCCTCAAGTTGAAAAACACAATATTCTGGGGTGAACTGAACAACCAAATGAAAAACCATCTTGGGCAAAACGCTTTCGGTCCGTTCTCATTTTCTTCTTGTTGTTACTTCAGGGGAGGGCAAAACACCTCCGATGGCAGCGTGAAGATCGAGCGTGTGCAGGACCAGAAAGAAAAAATGCTGGTTGAGCTGCAGCTGCTGTGGAAGGAACAGTGTGACCATCTGAGGAAGAAGAAGGAGCAGTTTGCAACGGAGGTTTGTAGTACTGGGATTAGCGCATGAACATACAACAGGTTCATTTTTAACACTGTGATTAAAATGAACATTCTCAGTATTAAGACGGCTCATCCATCTCTCACTAACTGGAACCCCCCCCTGTGCCCAAAATCTAACCAATTACACTTGTTATCCATCTTGATTACATTTAATATTTCCTCCTAAAATAGGATCCATTTTCTAAAACCACAAAGAGGATTCTGTTGTTCCCAGTGTGGCATGAACACTGTTAAGTAAGACGACTCACGAGTTGATTACTAAACCCTAACTAGGTCTGAGGGAGTAAGTTGTGTTGTGACAGAGTTGTGATGTGACAGAGTTGTGTTGTGACAGAGGCTGGCCGTGCTGCTGGAGATGGTGACGGAGCGACACGACAGTGAACTGAAGATGCTGGAGAGGTGCGACGCACAAAGCTGAAAAGAAAACATGTCTCAAATGACAATACCTCAAATATTAACACAAAATGTTACTTGTTTTTTTATCATGGTGACAACAGAAGCCCTGATCACTCACTGCAACACACAAATAATAATTTTTTTTAAAAAAGAGATAAAAAGACAGATTTCAGCCATCATTTTTACAGAAAAGACCTAAAAACCAACCAGTTTTGTTTAGAAAAGGTCACATCCTGGCCTCAGTGGGCTGCGAGACACTCTGTGTGACCGAGACACTTTTGCTTTTACACAAGAAATGTTACAGCAAGCACGTCACTGCTCATCATCCTGCAGTTTGTGTGAACATAAGTGAGCAGAAATCACATTTGGTTGGATTCCAATTGTGACGATAAGAACATTTTTCATATGTCATTATTTTGTTTGCAGTGAACCCAAAGAAAACAAGAAGAAAACACACCCAAAATATTCAGACAAAGCAAAGTGAGTCATTTCGTTTTCCTTTCACCAGACTTTATAGACGACAAATGATGAGGAGGGCATTCAGTTGCTGACAGGCTCTGATGGAGAAATACATTTATGTTCTAGGATGAAGAAGGCGATGAGCACAGAGCTGCTGGATGAGGCTAATCCCTCTGCTGAGGCAGTGAGTATAAACCACAAAAATAACAAAAAAACAAACAACAACAAACTACGGAGCAGCTAGCTAGCTAGGACGGAGGCCGCTCAGGTGGTGGAGTGGCCCCTCCAGTGAAAGAAAGGGTGTTTGTTTGATCCCAGACGTCCGCATGTTGAAGTGCCCTTGAGTGGGATACTGGGGCCGAAACCACTCCTGGTGCTGCCTCTTCTCTGTGTTAATGTGCCTGATTGCATGAATGGCATTAATTATTTTACCTAATGAAGTGGTTGGCACCCTGCGAGTGTGAACGTGTGAAGACACATGGCTGTCTGTGCTCAAAGATGACTAGAAAAGAGCTAAATAAATACAACCCAAGTAAGTTATACCCTTCTGTTCTCTTCTATCATAGAAAAATCATCTGCTTAAAAGAATTTAAACAAAAAGGTGGCAAATGAATGTTTGAAAATTCAAATTTGAGTGCTAAAATGAGGAACTACAGTGGTATTTTTCATGCACAGCGTGCACTTTCCTTTGACTAGCCTGTGCCAAGCATCCTGTATTCAACAGTGTAACTATGGTTACAAAGAGGCAGCGAGAGGCTACAGATCTGAAGAAAAGAGGAAAAAAAATGAAGCTGCTGTGAAAAAGTCAGGCCAAGCATTTTGAGGAGGAGGGAGATTGAGGAGGAGGATAAAATAGAGGAGGTGGAAGGTGTGGGAGGCAAATGAGAGACAGAGGAGCGACCATCAAATAAGCTACAGTTGCTACATTCATCTGATCGTCCATCTCTTATCCACCAATCACGTGTCAGTAATTAAATCTATTCACGGCGACGCGTCAGCAGCACCTATCAAACTTATGTCTGAAAATTCAAAGCTAAAAAATTCCTCCGCAACACCACAATTTGGTTTCACCTAAAAGGCCAAGTTCCAGATTTGACAGCCAGCTTTTGAGCTGCACAAACGTGGTCGCGCACAAACACACGTGCACGACCACGCACCCCTCAGTCAGAGCTCAGCAGCATTCAGACCTGGTGTATCTCAGCCAAACCGGAACGCTGGGTGTGTGGCTCTGCCTCTGTCCCTGCCTGCGTCATGGCTGCACTGGAGACCATCTGGATGTTTCAATCAGCTTGTTCAATAAATACAGCAACAGTTTAAGTTCGATTCACCTTTAAATCAGGGCAGCACCTCCGTGCAACCGAACCAGACAACGGTGACTTAGGTGTATTGATTGTCTCACTCGACTTGCATCCCCTGAGTGTGTTCCATCCACATACAGACACCGCTTATCTTTCACTTGACACGACATGGATGCCCAAAACAGAGCAGCCAACCCGATGAGTCTAAGTGGACGTTGTGTTTTCACAGTCTGCAGATCACAGCCCGCAGCAGGAGGTTCTGATGAAGAAACATTGTACTACACTGGAAGAAATCAAGTCCTTGACTAATCAGGTACGCCTCAGGACACCGTCATTGGATTAGGGAGCTCCATTTTGTGGAAACTTTGTTTTCAGAAAGCATTTTTTAAATCGTAACCACACAAAAGAGGAAGAGAGATTTTTCTGCTAATTTTGCTCCCTGTGGAAACCTGAATGAAAAACCCATGGCCACCTGTATATGTAGTGGTCGTGTGTAAGGCTGTGGTGGGACTGGATGCAGGCTGAGCATTATGGGACTTTCTGATGAAGTAAAATGCGTCGGGAGGAATCTAGGTCAACGAGAATGAATATGATCACCTGTTGTTTCCAACCGGACATTTACTTTCTGGGCACCTTTAAAAGTCACCTTCAGCCTTATTTAGAATCAATTTCTGCCTCAAGCGTTAATTTTTGTTGTTAATTCATTCTGTAAATATCAGAAACGCCTGTCATGATGTGTCCTCCTGAGGAGCCCGAGACCTCTTAAGCTCTCTCCTCTGCCTCCGCAGCTCAACCTGGAGGCGCTGAGGGAGCACGAGCACAAATTGAGGTCCCTGCCTGCAGAGGTGAGAGGGGCCGTCAATGTGTGCCTGGGGGCCCACTTCCCTGACCTGGTGGATCAAACTGAGGAAAAGAAGTTAGAGGGGACAGGTTTCTATGGGGACGTCTTCCTGGGTTAGAGGCCTCTTTCAATATTTAAGGGAGGTTTGGTGTCCTTTTTCATCCTGGTACCAAATCTACAACTCGATTATGAGACTGGAACCTATAGCAGGCTCTTTAGTGACCCTAGAGTGTGAAAGTGTACTCTTTGATAAGTTATTTAACCCAAAATTATGTTTTCATTTATGCCCTGTTACAAAATAGTGAGGCAATGACACGGTGACTATTTTTAACCACTTGAAAATACTCAATTATGCACATTTTATTTCCTGATAAATGATTGTTAGCTGTTGAACCTAATTTTGGCTCTTAACATCCGATTCCAACAACAACAACTGAAAAAAGGTAAAACAACAAGTAGTTATCTGATTGCAGGATAAATTTAAACATTGACTCAATCTTTCAGTAATAAAAAGTACCAAAATAAATTAAAGCAAAAACATGGTCAATATAATGACTAAACGGGGTAATTTTTTAATCTCCATCTTCCTGAAACAAATATATATTCTGAGTGTTTTTATTACCAAACTGTAATAGGACTCATTTTCTCTAAATCAAATCCTACTTATAAACACAGAATGTGGCTCTTTTGTAGTTTCCTCTTAAATTATTCTGAATAAACAATGCTCCAACTGGTAAAGAATATTTCTGTATTGCGTTTACGGAATAAGAATCTGCGTTTGAACCTCATGGAAAGGAACGATTTCCTGTCTAATGGTACTCACCCGCATGTCCCCGCTGAATTGTTTGAATCGATTGTTTAATTGATTCCGTCCTGCAGCAGCAGAAATCTGAATCAATACAGCAAGTGCATGCTTTAAAAGCACGGCTGCAGCGTCGAGTGGAAAGAAGCCTCGAGGAGAGAAGCTGTGGGGATGGTCTCCCTCAGCTGAATTATAAAATATACATTCATCCTGGACACCTTGTTGTGTTTGTGTGTGTGTCTCCTGATTGACTGGTGACCTGGCGATGCTGCATTCTGAGACACTTTGGAGGAGTAAAAGGTTGTATTCTTCCTCTCTGCCATCTTCATCAGCAGGTATAATGAAGCTAGTCCTATAGCTGAGGGATAATACCAGATAATTGTGCTTTGCTTTCCTGTCCCAGCTGCTGTGAGATCTGCTATGAATGAAATGCTATTTTCGAAATGGGACCAAAATGTGGGCACGTGGACCGTAGAGAATGTAAGTAATCTGGACACAAAGGAGGAGAAATGTTCTCCTCATTGCATCAAGACAAGAGGAACCGTGTCACATGCGCAGAAGCACATGTGCACGCATTCATTAATCAAGGCAGCTCTTCTCTTCCCGGTCTCTGCAGCAACTCGCTGCTCCTGTCTCTTTCTTTTTTTTTTAGCTTTATTTTGGCACCTTTCAGCTCATTCACATGACATGAGTGGCATTTAAAAGTGGAAGGTCTGGACAAACACTCTATGGGGAGACAGCTTGTGCCTGAGAGTCCTGCCACCTCATACACAACACAGATGAACTGTGAGCATAAGAGTGTGAACCCAGTCAGCCCTGAGTCACGCAGACCCGTGAGGTTATGTAAGAACAGGAAAGCTCCGACGGATCTGTGGGGAGTCAACTGGTCCCAGCTGGACCCTGGTCACCAGGTAGAAGAAACACACAAGGAAGGAGAGGTTGAGACATGATCAAAACCAATCCTCGCCACCTGGATGTATGAACAAATTTAAAAGGGTTAGGGTTAGGGTTTTGAATCAGTCCCCTCTCATGACGAAGCCGTCCTCTGGACAACATAATGAAATGCTCAATGACGAAGTAAAACACACGGTTACTCCTCAGCAAAGGATCTTTCTGTAGGATTTGTGCAGGTGAGGGAAAACTCCACGTGGAGACCGGAGAGCTGTTCTCTTGGTTTTTCTTGTTTCCTTCTTCCTGTTGACCCACAGGAGGTGTGGAGTCATGATCTAAAGTCCATCTTGGCTGGAAGTGGATGCCATCCTGAGTGAATATTATGCGCCCACACCACCCACAGGCACACCACCTGCTGAGGCTGCTCTATCACAGGCAGCTTGTGTGTGTGTGTGTGTGTGTGTGTGTGTGTGTGTGCTTGGGGATAATTCAGTCCAAACTGCATATTCAAAAGAATGAAAAAAAAAAAACCCAACCAAACAATTATTGCATGCTAAAAAATGAGCATGGTGCAAGCAGGCTTCTTACGTGACAGTTAGGACATGAGTTTAGCAGCCTAATGAAGGTTCCTGGAAGCTTGTCCTCCTGCAGCACATGTGAAGCCAGCGAGAGCCTGTGAGAGACGCTTCTACCTACTTACAGATGCAAATTTTAAAAAGGCTCAAGGACGCACACACAGAGACTATAAGCCATTACTCTGCTGGCTGCTTGAATTATGGGTCCTTGTGTTCTTTCGCAGCGTTCACGCCATCAGCCTGATTATGCAGCTCCCGCTCCGGCTCTGTGCATCAGTGGGATGGGCCCGGCTGCACTCCAGTGATGTTCTTTATGGCTTCCATCTTTTGAAGCCTCTGTTTCAAGCGGCAACTGACACAAAATCATTGTTTCAAGTCTCCAACAGCTGGGGACTGTTGTTATTTGAACTCCGTTTGTCTCTGCAGTGACATGCATTTGTTTCTGTTTGCCTTTTGGTGATTGCAGTTATGACAAAAACACACTAGCTAGAAAATATATCTGACTCTGTGTAAAAGAGTTTACCGTTTATCTTTGCATCCATTTGTATTTATCAAAGGAGAAATGAGCAAAAGTTGAGCATTTAAACTACACCAAGCAGTATTCTAGTGGAGATCCAGGTTCAGCAGAGACAGTGTGTGAGTTCATCACTGATTCTGCCAAACTGTCACAACTCAAACAGGTTCTTCTAATATTACCAAGTCTGTCTAGATCCAGATGCATTAACCCAGTGACTTTTTCCGGTTATTTTCTGCATATTTATTCTCTAATGGTGATTGTGGAAAAGGTCAGGAGCTGCAGCAACGCCCACCACAAGCACTTTAACGCTGTGCACTTTGGTGAGTCACAAAGTGGCACTTTTTGAGATAATAACAATCTTAGCAGTGGCTCGTCTGCTCCAGAACTGCAGCGGGTGTGTGGCTCACACTGTTCAGCATTTACCTGAATGCTGTGGAGTGTGTGGGCGATATAATGTGGGCCTCAGGGCGGCTGCTGCCGCTGCTCCTGCAGGCTTTATTTAAAAAGAAAGTGAAGCTCCTTGAAGGAATACTGCGAGCTGCTATTTACACCTGTTGTATCTTGGAGTCAATCTAACTGATGCGGCCCTCCTCTGCTCTTTAAGTCGACAGCACCACATACTTAAAAATAGTACCGTATTCAGTATTTCATTTTGAAAATTACATCAGATTGATACTAAAACAGATAACAACTCGGCAGTCACGATAGCAGATGTGTTCTTTAGTAGTAATCTTACATTTTTTAATGATATAGAAATGAATGTACTCCTTAAATATTGACCTACACTGTGTTTTGAATTTTAGATATTTTTCCATGTGTAATCTAAACAAAACTACCAGTTTTTACAGTGTGTGCAAAACACAGGTTTTTACAGTATCAGCAGAAGATATGTTTATGTTATAAATAAATCTGATGTTTTTATTCAGTCAAGATTCTCTGGTTTCCTCCTACAGTCCAAAAACTTCTAGCATCAGCTATTTCAAGGTCTAAGTGTGAAGGGGTGGTGAACAGAAGATGGATGGATGGATGGATGGATGGATAACATGTTTATCTGATAAAGTGTGTTACATGCAACAAAGGGAGCTATTAAAAGTAAAATCATCTGTGTTTTAGCCATGGTGTCATTGTTTTATAGCCGCCATATTTATACGGTTTGCCTTTTTTCCCCAAACACCAAGATCATTTTGTTGTTCTGGGTGGATGTGACCATGCAGCAGGCCTTTGCTCCAGCTGTGGCTGAGTGTTACATCTCTGCAGCCATCAAATACATCTGTTTTCCATTTTGGACAATTTATGGAGCTGTCAGCCAAAGGCGGGCCTGCAAGGCCACAAATGAGTCCTGTCAAGGCGGAGATGGAGAGGGAGCTCTCGGGTGCATCTCGTTCCCATCGGTGAAGGGCAGGAATTTCCCCCAGACTTAATGAATTCAAGAGAAGGTGCCCAGGTGGCTCATGGTGAAAAGCGCAGAACCTCCTCCGAGCAGACCGTTCTGTTAGAAAGGAATTGAGTTTTATCATATTGGAAATTGGGCAAATGCTTTAGTGCGAAAGGGTGTTTCTGTTTCTGTTTGCTTAAAAATTAGGTAGCAATAATGCACTGTTAGCACTTCAAACTTTAGAACATCAGGATTTAGTTTGTTTTAAAGACAAAACGGGGTTGCGGTTTAGATTCGTTAAAAATGTTCAAATAATACGCTATTTACAATGTTTATCTTGTCCGAGCGTGTTTAAAGGTATCCGAAGCCCACAAGTATATTTGAAAATGTGTAATCTGCAGTCCACAGTCAAACTTGTGCAGACAAAGCACAAACGCATTAAAAAAAATTGCCTTCTTATTTTGGATTGAATAAGGAAATACAGTCTGGTATATAGTGCATTTGCAGTATGTTGATACCTTTTTCAATGATCCATGTGTGCATGCACACCTCAATTTTTGTCCTTGATTTCCTGAACAGTCATCTAGATAACACAACAGCACAGGATGGCCATGCTTTAGCCAGTAATTCTTAGCTGTCCAATGGCTGAATGTAGAGTCTGCTGTTTACCATCTGCTGGACGAGGATGATTCATGGTGCTAATTGACGAGAGCACGAGGGATGGTCTCCCCTGCAGCCGTGATAGCTACTGCTGCACCGTCAGGGTTTTCAGCTGTTGGAGGTTCTGGCAAGGTGGCGCTTCAGCTCTGCTGTGGGACCGTCGGTAACCTCACCCCAACCCTGTCCGAGATACAAATGCGATTGTGCATTGACAGTCGGCCAGCTGCTGCCCTTTTCCTGCAGCAGAAGGTGTGGGAGATCTCCATTCGACCTCTCTGTCCTTGATCAAATCAAAGAGCATTACAGGAACCGAATGAGCGCTCGGACGCTTGATTGTTCTTACTGAATACGGATGCATCAATTTAATGGCCTTATTTTCTCCCCCTGCTGGAGTTGTTCAAAAGATCAAGCAGCCATCTTACATAACTGTGAGGAAATAAAGCCAAATTATGTTTCGTTGTAATTTGGAGGAAAAACATGGCAAACAAGGGTGAAATGCTGCCAGTGTTACTTCACAAATTTGGCTTCATTGGATTATTTGTACCTTAGCTTCCTTCATTTTCCCTTTATAAATGTACACCTAATAGAAAAGGGATAACTACAAGCTGCATCCTGTTTTTCAGCATACAGGGCAGGTGATAACCTGAACTGCATCATTCTCAGGTGTAATTACAGCACAACAGCATTCCGTGGAGGATGAGGAATTATTGAGTCACAGGGAAGGATACTTTTTACCCTAACGAATAGGCCTCAACGGACTCAACTGAACTTGACTCCCCCCTCATGCCTTGAGTCAGTCTCAGGTGTTAGCAGCTAAGTGGAGTTATCAAGGGGTTTAATGCAGTTTCCGTTGGCAGGTTTCTCTCCGAGAACCTTGAGAGCTCTGTTGATTTTCGTGGAACTGAAAGTGCATGCAATCTCTCCGGTGACCAATTAAGACATTTAAGATCTGTGGATAACACCTTAGCGCGTCATCAGATGTAATTATTAATCAGGCATTCACAACGGCTTCTGGGTGGGCCAGAGCGGCGATGAATGGGAGATCACATATTTACCTTGACACGTCTGCTTTATTGAATAAGGTCGCTCATATTAGCCAGTCTCTTGGGCCTGATTCAGCCACATTTCATTCTCTTTTTTTCACAGAAAAAAAAAATTGGATGAGTGTAGTTAATTAATACATAGGGGTGTAACTGAAGCAGGCTTTGGGTCATTTGGGCCATCAATAATCTGAATTATAACAATTTGAATGTGCACATCGCATGATCATGCGCTGCCCTGTTCTAGCTCCTAAAGAAGTGATGCTGCTGGTGAGATTTGCCTTCATCTCAGCCACGTTGGCGCTCAGAAACAAGGTTGTGCTGAGGTTGTGATGAAGGTGGGTGGTGAACAGTGAGGAAGTCAGAACCCCCCTGTGTTTCTCTCACCTCTGCTGTTTGGCACAGATTTGGTCTTGCTGGGATTTATAATAAGTATTTTGAAAAATCTGCAGTTGTAGAGGAAAAGGAGCTAGGCGCAGGTTGCTGTGGGTGATAATTATTTTTTTCTTTTACTTTGAGTTTATCTTCTGTCTTGTAAAGATAAAATCTGTTTTTTCTCCTTTGACAGTCAGTAATGAGCAGTGATGAGGCACAGCATGTAATTGCAAAGAAGCTGCAAATGACAACATGCTGATATCTTTACATAAACAGCAATCGCATCCGCAAATGTGTGCGATTAAAAGAGATTTTTAAATCAGCATGGGGACGGGAAGCATTGTTTCACAATTTGACAAAGTAATTAATAAAGGATTTATCTTTATTATTATTATTATTATTATTATTATTATTATTATTATTATTATTATTATTATTATTATTATTATTATTATTATTATTATTATAATCTTCAGGCAGTGTGAACTTTGAGAAATCCCAACAGCCTGGCATAATCTTTGTTTTGTGGATTAAGAACACTGCAGGAGCAAGCTAGGAAGGAATTTGTGCATGTGGATATGTAAATCTCCAGACGGAAAAGTTTAGAATAAAGAAGTGACTGTTTTTTTTTTATCAGTGTAAATGTGCATTTAAATCCTGTATAGCACTTTAGAGTTTTTATTATTTCTGAAAAAAAGGTAAAATGACCTAGAGTTTAACTCATAGACCTCACTTGGGGATGTTTTTCTGCTTCCCTTATTATTCTCTAAATAACCTGCCTTATTTCTCTCCAGTCAGAGAGCGCTGGGAACTGAATGGATCTGTCACTGCATAATGGTCCTGAGACGTTTGTTTCCTTGGCAACGTGGGGCGGGCATTTAGCGAGGAAGGTATAAAACCGCTCGCCGCTCCTCTGCCAGCCTTACTCAGAGGGAACTGCTTTCGCTCCCTCTGAACACAGAGAGCCTCAGCAAAGTTTCTGCTGTTCTTCATCACATTCTTGGCTCCAGGATGATGCGGCCGAAAGACTTGCACCAAGGTTCTGGGACCAAGACCTTCCTAGATGCCATGCATGGAGGAAAAGTGCACTTGGCGCGCTTTATCCTGGACGCACTGGACGGGCGCATCATTAACTCTAAGACAGAAAACAGTCGTACCCCACTCATGTACGCCGTCAGCTTGCAGGACCCATGGACCAGGGCCAAGTTCACCCGCCTGCTCCTGGAGAAAGGAGCTGATGTCAACTGCCAGGATGAGGACGGCCGAACTGCTCTGAGCCACGCGTGTGAAATAGGTTACCTGGACGTGGTCAAGCTTCTGGTGCAGTTCAACGCTGACCCAGATGTCACTGACACCTGGGGCAACAGTGCGCTGATGTACGCTGCCTTTTCAGGGCACAGCCAGGTCCTGGACTTCCTGGTCCGGGCTTTCAAGAGGCTGGGGCTGCGGCTCGACAGGACCAACAACTCCGGCCACTCAGCCACCGATGTTGCCAGCTTCTTCGGGCACAACCAGTGTGTGCAGATCCTGAACTTTTCCTACAGGAGGAGTACTAGCACAGCTGATCCATTCATCGATTCAGGCAGCCCTGGGGGCAGCGCTGGGGGCAGCGCTGGGGAAGCGGAGCGTCGCCTGCCTCATCGGCTGCCAAGGCATGTTCTGGAAAAGTTCTCAAAGCAGCTAGATAACAAGGAAGACCAACTGCCCGGGGTGTTTGAGAGGCAGCTGAAGATTGGAGACGGCAGTGGATCTTGGAACCGGTTCAGCTGTCCCAGGAGCCAATCTCAAGAGGACAGCCATCGCCACAGCTGGGCCCTG
>CAAE01011998.1:0-15347 GCA_000180735.1 Tetraodon nigroviridis
CTTGGCAATCTACTGATAAAGATTGCGGGAGGACTCGGGTGACGTGGCCGGCAGGCAGCGGCAGTGGGACGGTTAATGTGGTCGCGAGGCTGCCCCAGGAGCCCGAAGCGAGCGGGGCTCTGTCCGCCGAAGAGCTGCGCTCCATCTTGGCGTGTGGAGGAATGTGTTCTTGGAGCTGTTGTTGCTAGAGCGGCTGGCTTGTTCTCCATGATGGAGGGGAGGCTCTGAGAGCCCTGGCTGGCTGGAGCCGCTTCTATCTGGGCTGTTTGATTCTTTCCTGCTTCACAGTTAGGATAGTGTGCAAACCTACACATGAGTGTCCCAAATCCAGATCTATGTTGAATAACACTGTGTCATTATGCACCCATGTTAGTTCCCATCTAAAAAACAGCTCAACTAATGATCAACGTTTTTGTCTGTATCACATGTGGCATTTCCAGGAGTGGGTGTTTGTGGAGCTCTGAGACAGTAAAAAAACATCTCCTACCACACTTAGACTGGTAAGACCTGATTGATTCCTTACATCATCAATATTCCAGCAGAAATGTTGGTTAAAGAGCATACACGTGTTCATATATGGATGCAAAAACAGTTTCAATCCAGCTTATGAATGTACGCAGCTCGGTTCCAGGCTTCCAGGGCCAGTCAGTCAGTCAGTCAGTGGCCTTTCTTTCCTTTGTTCTGGTACATTTAGTACTTTTGACGATCACCTTCATTTGGTTCTGAACTAATGATTCGGTAATTTTTGGAGGTGTCTTGCTGTCAGAAGCTGCACTAAAGTCTGTATTTAAATGGAATTAATTCTGGTATAAATGGTCATTTAAAATGCTGCACTTAATTACAGTTTTGGGGCAGGACAGAAGGTTTTCATGATCTAACCCTGCTGTTATTTGACGCGGCCACTAACCACCTCCATCTTATTGTTTTGTTATCACATATTAGAAACAATTGACCTTCTCTGAATGACATCTTCAGAAGGATGAAGGGGTGAGAAGGCTTTTTAGTTCAGAGACACTGAAACTGTCAGACGAGCGGCAGCTGGCTGGTTTCACTCGTTCTTCTGCATGTTAACGACTCTGAGACTGACTGGATTAACCAGATGAACAGAAAGGTAAACCAGCCACCAGCCTTTGTGTTGGCTGTTGCCAGGGGGCGCTAGAGCGCTCTGGTGTTCTTCGGGGCCTCCTTTGAGCACCCCTGGCCCGTGTCGGTTCCAGTGGTGTGAGCGGCTAACGCCATGTTGTGGTGTTGGTGATGGCGGTGGACTGGAGGTGCGGCACCAGTCCGCCTCCATCAAGCCTGCTGATGCCGGAGACGCCAGAGTTCAGTGGTTTTTACGGGTCAGAGTGGAAAGAGGAGCGCTCGCTGTGAGCCTTTGCTTGTCTTTCAGGTATGGCCGGGGTGCTCGTGGACCCCAGAGAAATCCTGAAGGAGGTGGAATCCCTGCTGGGAAAGGATGGAGCGCTCTGCAGCCTGGAGGGAGTGACCAAGGTGTTCAGGTGAGGAACTCCAGGAACCCAGCTGGTGAGCGACGGCGCTGCTGGTGAGCTAACCTCTGCTGCCTTTCCACAGTTTGATGAAGGCGTCGGCCAAGATGGTCAGCAGGTGTATGTACCTGAACATCCTGCTGCAGTCCAAGTCACAGGATGTACTGGACAGGTAAGCACGTGTGGGCGTGGCCTCAGCCTCCGTCAGTCCCGTCGTTCACTGCAGGCGTGGCTCCGGTGTTGGGGTCCACCTGCTGCTTTCAGGGGCCAAGCTGAGTCCGCACATGGAAACAGCCAGAAAGGCCCTCAGCCTCACCCTCAACCTCAACCTCCATCAGCCTCACCCTCAACCTCCATCAGCCTCACCCTCAACCTCAACCTCCATCAGCCTCACACTCATCCTAACCCTCAGCCTCACCCTCAACCTCAACCTCCATCAGCCTCACCCTCAACCTCAACCTCCCTCAGCCTCACCCTCAACCTCCATCAGCCTCAACCCTCAACCTCAACCTCCCTCAGCCTCACCCTCAACCTCCATCAGCCTCACCCTCAACCTCAACCTCCCTCAGCCTCACCCTCACCCTCAACCTCAACCTCCCTCAAGCCTCACCCTCAACCTCCATCAGCCTCACCCTCAACCTTCAACCTCCCTCAGCCTCACCCTCAACCTCCATCAGCCTCACCCTCAACCTCAACCTCCATCAGCCTCACACTCATCCTAACCCTCAGCCTCACCCTCAACCTCAACCTCCATCAGCCTCACACTCATCCTAACCCTCAGCCTCACCCTCAACCTCCATCAGCCTCACCCTCAACCTCAACCTCCCTCAGCCTCACCCTCAACCTCCATCAGCCTCACCCTCAACCTCTAACCTCCATCAGCCTCACACTCATCCTAACCCTCAGCCTCACCCTCAACCTCCATCAGCCTCACCCTCACCCTCAACCTCCATCAGCCTCACCCTCAACCTCCATCAGCCTCACCCTCAACCTCCATCAGCCTCACCCTCAACCTCCATCAGCGTTACCCTAACCCTCAGCCTCACCCTCAACCTCCATCAGCCTCACCCTCATCCTAACCCTCATCCTTCACCCTCACCTCCTCCTTCACCCTCACAGTCAACTTCCTTCAGTGTGGCCCTGAAATGTTGTGTAAACTTTCTTCTGGAATGATCATAAAATCTGCCTCCTCTCCCTCCTCTTTCTCCTCCTCCTCCTTCTTCTCTCACCTCTCCTCCTCCTCTTCTGCTAACAGAAGTTGGTTCAGTTGCCGGTCCCAACCTTCTTCTCCATCCTACCGACCTGTTTGTCCCTCCAGGGTTTCTCTCGGTGTTTTTTTTGCTTTTATTGCCACCTTGTTTCACGAGTCAAGTAGACTCCATCGTCTTTTTATCTTTCCTGACCTCGGACCTTCACAGGTCTTCATCTCAGACCTCTTGTCCCATTGCTAGCTGTGCTTCTGTGCCCAGGTTCATCACCATCGGAGGCTACCGGCTGCTCAACTCCTGGCTCACCCACTCCAAGTCCACCAGCAACGCTCCCATGCTGCAGCTCATCCTGCTCACCCTGCAGAACCTGCCGCTCCGAGTGGAGCACCTTAAACAGGTGGGTCTTCCCTCGTGAGGGTGATCTGCTGCCTCGTCAGCCTCATCTAACCTCCGCCCAACACTTTTGTGCTGACCAGAACAACACAGCCAAGCTGGTGAAGCAGCTGAGTAAGAGCGCTGAAAACGAAGGTGCGTTGGTCCACCACGAGAGCTCCTGCTGCTTCGGGTTGGCCTGGGTGCTTCTGAACAGAAACCCTTGTCTGCTGTTTCAGACCTGAGGAACTTGGCGTCTGAGCTGGTGGACGGCTGGATGGCCATAATCCGCTCCCAGAGCGTCTCCAACAGCTCTCCTGCTGGTACCGGCTGCCTGCTTCTCTGCTCGCCCTCAGCCGCCAAACGGCTGCTGTCGCGGTTCAAAGTAACACTCGCTCCGTCTGTTCAGAAAAGAAAAGCAAGAAAGAGGAGAGCAAAGTTGCCAGTGTGAAGGACAAAAGTGGCGATGAGGAGAAAAAGAAGTGCAAGGCGAAAGCGCACGCGCCCAGCCACGCCAAGATTCGCTCCATCGGTGAGTTCAGCCTGAGGGCCCAGCAGCAGGCCAGGACGCCCCCTACAGGACGCTGCTCTGTGTTGCAGGGCTGGAGATGGACGCCCCCAGTCCCGTCCCGGCCAAGAAGATGCCCGCTGCCCCACAGCTGGGAGACAAATACAACATCAAGCCTCCGGTTCTGAAGAGACCACGGTAGGTCCCCCCGTCCCGACCCGGTGGGCCCGGGACCACCGGGGCCCCAAGGTTCCCACTCGCTTGACCGGCATCTTCCTTCTCCTCCTCAGCTCTGGCCCTCTGGAAAACACACCTTTTGAGAAGAAGTACAAGCCTTTAAACACGCCTTCCAACTCTGCCAAAGAGATCAAAGTCAAGATCATCCCAGCCCAGCGTGAGTCCAGGCCCGCACACGTGCACACGTGCACACGTGCAGGCTGCTGCTGGCTGCGTCACAGCTGCATCTTTGTCTCTCTGCAGCCATGGAGTCCACCGGCTTCCTGGACGCCCTCAACTCAGCCCCCGTCCCCGGCATCAAGATCAAGAAGAAGAAGCCTGGAGCCTCCAGCCACCCCAAGGCAGCCTCGCCCACCTCCGCCAAGGTAGACACACACACACACACACACACACACACACACCTCTGCCAAGGTAGGGACACACACACACACACACACACACACACACACACACACACCTCTGCCAAGGTAGGGACACACACACACACACACACACACACACATCCACATCCACCAAGGTAGGGGGACACACGGACACACACACACACACACACACACACATCCACCAAGGTAGGGGGACACATGGACACACACACACACACACACATCCACCAAGGTAGGGGGACACACGGACACACACACATCCACCAAGGTAGGGGGACACATGGACACACACACACACACACACACACATCCACCCAGGTAGGGGGACACACGGACACACACACATCCACCAAGGTAGGAGGGACACACGGACACAGCACACACGGACACAAGGTAGGGACACACACACACACATCCACCAAGGTAGGGGGACACACGGACACACACACATCCACCAAGGTAGGGACACACACACATCCACCAAGGTAGGGACACACACACACACATCCACCAAGGTAGGGACACACACACACACACACACACATCCACCAAGGTAGGGACACACACACACACACATCCACCAAGGTAGGGACACACACACACACATCCACCAAGGCAGGGGGACACACGGACACACACATCCACCAAGGTAGGGACGGACACACACACACACACACACACACACACACACACACACACGCACACACACACACACACATCGCCTGGCTCATATCTGACCAGTGGGGCTTTGTTCCTCTTGCTTTGTTCTTCCCAGGGGAGTCCCTTCGACAGCAAGTCCTCGGCCTATTCTTCATCTTCTGCTAAACACTCGTCTCCAGAAGCTGCTGCGTCTGCGCCTCCTTCGGAGGAGCACCACGAGGTGGAGCAGCCTGGGACCCCGGTCCCCTCAGAAGATCTGGAGGCTTCTGACCTGGGTAGCGTCTCCAGAATCGGTCCACGCGTGCCGCTCCCGAGGGATGACCTCATCTTGTTGTCTCATTGACTTGGCAGAAAAGACTAATTCTCTGTCGGAACCCCGTGAAGAAGAAAACTTGACCAAGAAAGGCAAGAAGAAGAAGACGGTCCACTGGCCGGAGGAGGACCAGCTGAAGAACTACTTCTACTTTGACCTGGATGAGACGGAGAGAGGTAGGGCTGCTGCCAGGTGCCGGCTCCCGGAGCCCCTGAAGCTGACGTTTCTCCTCCATCTCCACAGTCAACGTCAACAAGATCAAGGACTTTGGTGAAGCTGCCAAACGGGAGCTGATGATGGACAGACAGACGTTTGAGATGGCCCGCCGCCTCTCCCACGACACCATGGAGGAGCGGGTCCCGTGGAACCCCCCCAAGCCTCTGAGCCTGGCCGGCAGCCTGGTCACCCCAGGGGTGAACAGCACCGAGAGGCTGACCCAGCGAGAGCGCGAGATGGGGATCCTGCAGGAGATCTTCCTCAGCAAGGAGAGGTAGCTGCTCAGGCCGGGGGGTGGGCTCTGCTCCCGCTGTCACCTTTAGAAGCAGCACCGCAACGAGCCTGTGTGTGTGTGTGAGTGTGTGTGTGTGTGAGTGTGTGTGTGTGAGTGAGTGAGTGAGTGAGTGAGAGAGAGAGAGAGAGAGATAGACGGCCTGTTCGAGGCTCAGAACCACAGCAGTCTGAACATTCATCCTGTCCTCTTCTGTCCCCATCAGTGTCCCCGACAGTCCTCATGAACCAGAACCAGAACCTTATGAGCCCGTGCCCCCCCGCCTCATTCCTCTGGATGAGGTTAGTGTACCGCGCACACACATGCATACTCCCGCACTTCCGTGCACCTTTGGGACGTGCCTGTCCTCTGTCCCGCCCACTGAGTCCCCTGCCTGCGTCTCTGCTGCAGGACTCGTCCTCTCTGGGGGACCCCTACCCTGAACAGATGGAGGCCACGCCCCCCCAGGGCGCCGCCATGGCTCAGGCCGAAGGCTCCAAGCTGCCTCCCGTCCTGGCCAAGCTGATGGACAACCTGAGCGGCAGCGGCAGCAGCTTCCGCGGCCCCCAGGCTGCCAACGCCGCCGCCCCCGTCAACGTGCAGGAGCTGTTGTCCTCCATCATGGTGAGTCTACACCTGCCACCTCTGGGCCAGCAGGGCTTCTCAGGGGGCACCCACAGCACCTGCCTGACCCGTGGGCTCACCTGGCAGCTGGAGGCTGCTCCTCCACCCAAACACCTGCTGGGCTCACCCCCCCTCCCCCCCCTCTCTTTCAGGGGGTCTCAGGCAGCCAGTCCACAGAAGAGTTGATCCAGCAGCCGGCCTTCTCAGACCAGATCAAGCAGCTGCTGGGCTCTCTACAGCAGAACCAGAACCAGACCCAGAACCAGACCCAGAACCAGAACCAGGGGGCTCCAGGTACTGAGCCTGCTAGCGTGCGTTAGCGTTGAGGCTGCAGCTGTTGCTCTTTGATGTTAATGGGCTTCTCTTTGATCCAGTCCACCAAGGCTTGCTGGGCCACAGTCCGAACCTGAGCGCTATGAACAACATGCACGTGCACATGCAGATGCCCCTGAATGGGGGCTACCCCCCCCCCAGCGGCTCCCCAGGAGGCCTCCGCTTCAACCACCCCCCTCCCCCTCACAACAACGGCCCAGCCTTCAGCGCCGGCGGAGGACCGCGCATGATGGGGCCGCCGCCGGGCCAGGGCCGAGGGGACAACGGCAACTACTGGGGGGACGAGTCCATGCGGGGAGGACCCCCTCGGGGAGGTCATTTTCACCGAGGAGGACGAGGGCGCGGAGCAGAGCCGGGCTTCAGGGGCCGAGGTCGGGGAGGGCCCCGAGGAGGCCACAACAACATGAACGGTGTGTGGGAGTGGCCGGAGCCCTGGGCCCCACAGGTCCAGATAGGTTCCTCTTGAAGTCTGAGTTCATCTGTGCCCGGACTGGTTCAGTCCTGGCTGGGCTGGGTGGGGTCTGTCCAGGGGAAGGGGTTGCTGACTGGTTTGACTGGTGTCACACTGGTTAGGGTTAGAGGCAACAGCAACACCGTCATTTAATCAGCTGACCTGAGTCTCCAGACAGCCGATTGGGCCAGCTTTGTCTGCTTGATCGGTTGGAACCGAAACCTGCAGCCACACGGCCCACTGGAACCAGTCTGACTGACCGATGAGGGCGTTACTGACTGACTGATTGAGGTGTTACTGACTGACTGATTGAGGTGTTACTGACTTTTGATGGTATTCCTGACTGCTGAAGGCGATACTGGTGAAGGTGTTCATGACTGTTGAAGGTGATACTGACTGGTTAGAGTGTTTCTGACTGTTGAAGGGGTTCCTGAATGTTGATGGTGTTCCTGGCTGCTGAAGGCGATATTGGTGAAAGTGTTTCTGACTGTTGAAGGTGTTCATGACTGTTGAAGGTGATACTGACTGGTTAGAGTGTTTCTGACTGTTGAAGGGGTTCCTGACTGTTGATGGTGTTCCTGGCTGCTGAAGGCGATATTGACTGTTGAAAGTGTTTCTGACTGTTGAAGGTGTTTCTAACTGTTGGTGTTCCTGACTGTTGAAGGTGTTTATGACTGGTGAAGGTGTTTCTGACCGTGGTTAGTGTTATTTACCGTTAAAGGTGTTTTTGACTGTTGAAGTTGATACTGACTGGTTAGAGTGTTTCTTCGAGGTGAACTGACTGTTGAAGGTGTTTCTGACTGTTGAAGGTGTTTCTGACCGTTGAAGGTGTTTCTGACCGTTGAAGGTGTTTCTGACTGGTGAAGGTGTTCCTGACCGTTGTAGGTGTTTCTGACCGTTGAAGGTGTTTCTGACTGTTATAGGTGTTTCTGACCGTTGTAGGTGTTTCTGACTGTTGAAGGTGTTTCTGACCGTTGAAGGTGTTCCTGACCGTTGTAGGTGTTTCTGACCATTGAGGGTGTTTCTGACTGTTATAGGTGTTTCTGACCGTTGAAGGTGTTCCTGACCGTTGAAGGTGTTTCTGACCGTTGAAGGTGTTTCTGACTGTTATAGGTGTTTCTGACTGGTGAAGGTGTTCCTGACCGTTGTAGGTGTTTCTGACCGTTGAAGGTGTTTCTGACTGTTATAGGTGTTTCTGACCGTTGTAGGTGTTTCTGACTGGTGAAGGTGTTTCTGACTGTTATAGGTGTTTCTGACTGGTGAAGGTGTTTCTGACTGTTATAGGTGTTTCTGACTGGTGAAGGTGTTTCTGACTGTTATAGGTGTTTCTGACCGTTGAAGGTGTTTCTGACCGTTGAAGGTGTTTCTGACTGTTATAGGTGTTTCTGACCTGTTGAAGGTGTTCCTGACTGTTATAGGTGTTTCTGACCGTTGAAGGTGTTTCTGACCGTTAAAGGTGTGTTCTGACCGTTATAAGGTGTTTCTGACTGTTATAGGTGTTTCTGACCGTTATAGGTGTTTCTGACCGTTGAACGGTGTTTTCTGACTGTTATAGGTGTTCCTGACTGTTATAGGTGTTTCTGACCGTTGAAGGTGTTTCTGACTGTTGAAGGTGTTTCTGACCGTTAATAGGTGTTTCTGACCGTTGAAGGTGTTTCTGACCGTTTGAAGGTGTTTCTGACTGTTAAAGGTGTTTCTGACCGTTGAAGGTGTTCCTGACCGTTGATGGGTGTTTCTGACTGTTATAGGTGTTTCTGACCGTTGTAGGTGTTTCTGACTGGTGAAGGTGTTTCTGACTGTTATAGGTGTTTCTGACTGGTGAAGGTGTTTCTGACCGTTGAAGGTGTTTCTGACTGGTGAAGGTGTTTCTGACCGTTCTAGGTGTTTCTGACCGTTGAAGGTGTTTCTGACCGTTGAAGGTGTTTCTGACTGGTGAAGGTGTTTCTGACTGGTGAAGGTGTTTCTGACTGTTATAGGTGTTTCTGACCGTTGAAGGTGTTTCTGACTGTTATAGGTGTTTCTGACCGTTGAAGGTGTTTCTGACCGTTGAAGGTGTTTCTGACCGTTGAAGGTGTTCCTGACTGTTATAGGTGTTTCTGACCGTTGAAGGTGTTCCTGACTGTTGAAGGTGTTTCTGACCGTTATAGGTGTTTCTGACCGTTGAAGGTGTTTCTGACCGTTGAAGGTGTTCCTGACTGTTATAGGTGTTTCTGACCGTTGAAGGTGTTCCTGACTGTTATAGGTGTTTCTGACTGTTATAGGTGTTTCTGGCCGTTGAAGGTGTTTCTGACCGTTGAAGGTGTTTCTGACTGTTATAGGTGTTTCTGACCGTTGAAGGTGTTTCTGACTGGTGAAGGCTGTTTCTGACTGGTGAAGGTGTTTCTGACTGTTATAGGTGTTTCTGACCGTTGAAGGTGTTTCTGACTGTTATAGGTGTTTCTGACTGTTATAGGTGTTTCTGACCGTTGAAGGTGTTTCTGACCGTTGAAGGTGTTTCTGACCATTGAAGGTGTTTCTGACTGTTATAGGTGTTTCTGACTGTTATAGGTGTTTCTCACCGTTGAAGGTGTTTCTGACCATTGAAGGTGTTCCTGACTGTTATAGGTGTTTCTGACTGTTATAGGTGTTCCTGACCGTTGAAGGTGTTTCTGACCGTTGAAGGTGTTTCTGACTGTTATAGGTGTTTCTGACCGTTGAAGGTGTTTCTGACCATTGAAGGTGTTTCTGACTGTTATAGGTGTTCCTGACCGTTGAAGGTGTTTCTGACCGTTGAAGGTGTTTCTGACTGTTGAAGGTGTTTCTGACCGTTGAAGGTGTTTCTGACCGTTGTAGGTGTTTCTGACCGTTGAAGGTGTTTCTGACTGTTGAAGGTGTTTCTGACCATTGAAGGTGTTTCTGACTGTTATAGGTGTTCCTGACCGTTGAAGGTGTTTCTGACCGTTGAAGGTGTTTCTGACTGTTTCTGACCGTTGAAGGTGTTTCTGACTGTTGAAGGTGTTTCTGACCGTTGAAGGTGTTTCTGACCGTTGTAGGTGTTTCTGACCGTTGAAGGTGTTTCTGACCGTTGAAGGTGTTTCTGACCGTTGAAGGTGTTTCTGACCGTTGTAGGTGTTTCTGACCGTTGTAGGTGTTTCTGACTGTTGTAGGTGTTTCTGACCGTTGAAGGTGTTTCTGACTGTTATAGGTGTTTCTGACCGTTGAAGGTGTTTCTGACCGTTGAAGGTGTTTCTGACTGTTATAGGTGTTTCTGACCGTTGAAGGTGTTTCTGACCATTGAAGGTGTTTCTGACTGTTATAGGTGTTTCTGACCGTTGAAGGTGTTTCTGACCGTTGAAGGTGTTTCTGACTGTTATAGGTGTTTCTGACCGTTGAAGGTGTTTCTGACCATTGAAGGTGTTCCTGACTGTTATAGGTGTTCCTGACCGTTGAAGGTGTTTCTGACCGTTATAGGTGTTTCTGACCGTTGAAGGTGTTTCTGACCATTGAAGGTGTTGCCCACCGGTGACGGTGTTGCCCACCGGTGCCGGCTGCCCCCCTGGACCCCGTCTCACCTGCTGTCCTGTCCTCTCTCGGCAGACATGTCCAAAAGGCCTCTGTGTCGTCACTTCATGATGAAGGGCAGCTGCTCGCCTACAGAGAACAACTGTGCCTTCTACCACCCCGGGGTCAATGGCCCACCGCTGCCCCCCAACCACCCTGCCAACAAGCAGCACAGCCAGCACGGCCTGTAGGTGCCAGCTGCAGCCAGATGTGGAGCTGCTGCAGGCTCCGGCCTCGCCTCCGTCACCCCCGCCAGGTGACCCCCAGGTTTCTGCCCCCGAGCAGAGGAAGAACCAGGCGGGGGGCCGCCCAGAGCTGGGGGCCGACTGATTTTAGAGCGGTGCTTTTAAACAGGAGGACTGAACCGGGACCAGACGCTACGTCTCCCCGAGCTCTGCTCCCGGACTCGGCTGCTCAAGGGCACCTCGGCAGCTGCCGCGTGGGCCCATCTGCCGCCCCCTGCTGGGCGGCGGGTGGTGTTGAGGAGCTGCTGCTGCGCCAGCGTTACTGTTTTCTGTGAAAACAAAGAGCCGTGTCTCTGTGGGACGGGTGGACGTGTCCTTGACTGATCCATCTCCTGTGTTCTTTTTAAATCGGCGCTGGTTTTGATACAATCTGGACCTTGTCAGTGTTTCTGGATGCAGACGTTGGTCATTTTCAGTTGAAATTTGTATGAAATCTTCAATAAATGTCGTAAAGGTGGAGGTGTGACCGCTCCTGGCTCCCAGACGGACGCTTTACCGCCTGCTTCTCCTAGGACAGCCCAGACGGGCGTGTTTGTCTTTGGGCCTTTGCTTCAAACAGGAGTCACATCCTCCTCTGCTGTTTGAGCTGCTCTTCACCGGCAGCCTGTTTCTCCAGACCCGGAGCCCTGGAGCAGCTTGGCAAATATTGACCCTGCAGCTGAGAAAACAGACGGGAGCAGCAGGCGGGAAGAGCCTGGGCGGGCCCGAAGGACACCTCAGCACTCCCCGCTGCTGCATCCTGCTTGGCTGCCAGCGTCGCAGCGCAGCAGATCTGGACGCCCCTGAAGATCTGAGCCAGCAGAACCTCAGGGAGGTTCCTCACCTGCTTTATTCCAACCGTGTTGAAGCACCGTGTTCTCAGGTGGCCTCCAGCCCAATGCTGTGGAAACGCCTCCGGTCCTGCAGACGCTAAACCACTGAGGAGACCCCTCACGTTCACCAGACCTTCCCTCAGACCAGGGGTTGGCAACCCGCGGCTCTTTAGCGGCTCCCTGGAGCTTTTTGAAAAATGTAAGAAAACAAAACAGTTTTTTGCTTTGTTTTGTTTGAATATGATAAAAATACAAGTGGTTTTAATATGACAACACTCCTAAAAAAACAAAGACCTGGACTGGCCACAGCTGGAGCGGGTGGTCGTTTGACAGTGGTCTGATGTAGCCAACAGCCTCTGCTGCCTCTTATTAGCCTCTTATTAGCCTCTTATTAGCCTCTTATTTTTTGGTTTTAGGTTTTATTTGGTCCAGAATGGCTCTTAGAACATTTTGGGTTTCCGACCCCTGCCTTAGACATTCCCTCAGACTTCACTTTAGACATTTCCTCAGACGTCCCCTCGAATGTTCCCTCGTGTGTTCCGTTAAAAGTTCCCTCAAATGTTCCATTAGATGTTCCCTCGTGTGTTACCTTAAACGTTGCCTCGTACCTTCCCTTAGACATTCTCTTAGATGTTCCCTCAAACATTTTCATCGTTCTCTCTACCAAAAATGGCCACTTCCTTTATCCCTCAGAAGTTCCCTTGTCCGCCGAGGTCATGTGACAGTGGTACCTGCTTGTTGGCAACAGAAGGCAAGGTTCTTCACAGATTTGACTGATATCTTCAGGAAGTGTTGACAACAGACCAAAGAACAGGTGCTTTCAGAGAGACCTTGATCGTCTAAAGATCAAAGCCAGGCAGCCACCTCATTATTTTGTATTTCTACAGTCCATTAACATGTTTACATGATGTACTGGTTCACTTCAGACTGGTTCAGACCACTTGTGTCCAAAGCAAACCCCATCCTGTTTGTGGGTAACAGAAGGTGGAGAAAAGCTTGTTTTTGAACTTCAAACACCTCCAGCTCTTCAGGACGAGAAGAGCCTGTCCTGTAGAACACACGTGCGAGATGACTGGCGTTGATATCAACAAGTGAAACCAGGCAGATTTCTGTTAGCAACCAATGAAAAGTGAGCTGCTTCTTCAGAAGTTTAGATTCACCAGCAAATGTCTGAGGAACAACGCAGATGTTTGATGAGGAGTTTGATTTTAAACCATTAGAAACGTGTTCTCTGTGGCCCGCTAGGCCTGTGGGGTCACCCCATCAGTTTAGTCTGTCTGGCTCCAGGTTCTCCTGACGTCTGGTTCTCCGGGGTCCTGGTCTCCAAAGTCCTGGTCTCCAACTCTCCAAACACGTTGTCTTTGTTCTTTCTCCCATTATTTTACTGCTGTTTGTTTTGTCTTGTGAAAACATCCCAGATGTGATTGAAAGCCACACACACACACACACACACACACACACACACATGCGGACACACACACGGACACACGCGGACACGCCCTGTAGGTGCTGGAGGACTGCTGTGTGCAGGCGTGTCTCAGTGTTTGATTCTTGGAGTTCAAATCTGGTGAATCAGTCTGTTGACTCTTGGTGACTTGGGCCAATCGCAGAGAGACCAGTCAGTGGCAGCAGAACAATGAAGACCGCTGCTCCATCATCAGCCTCAGCTCCATCTTACACACCCAACAGGGGGCGGGGCTTCACAGGTGCAGGTGTTTAAATAGCTGCCGGGTGAGTGAGACACAGATCCTGGAGTTGTGGACCTTGGGCTCCCTCCTGACCCCTGGGAACAGGTAGGACTCGGCTTGTGTTCGTGGACTGTGGTGGGGACCGTGCTTCTTCTGGGTCTGGTGACCTTAGATCTTCTAGAAGGAGGACACCTGGATTCTTTCATGTTGCTTCTTCCATTCAGGGGAACATCTGGTTCCAAGTGTGTTTCTCATCTTCCAGAAAGCCTTGAAAATGATCCGAGCAGCACTGTCAGCCTTTCTGGTCCTGGTGGTGGCGTCCACTGAGGGGAAGTACATCCCAAAGACCGGGAGGAGGGTCCCTCAGTTGCTGTCCCGAGGTTTGCCGCATGATCCCAGACTCACGGCTGAATTTTGGTTGTTGTTTGTTTGGATAATACTGATTCTAGTCTCTGTGGTGGCCCTGGCGGTCCAGGGTGGGGGGATCAGCTGATCTGGGCTCAGACCTATGAAGAGGCTCTCTACTGGTCCAGGTCCAAGTAGGTGATGGAGACCTGCAGTCTTGTGTTGATGTTACCTGATGGAACCCACTAACCAGAGGAACCCTGCCTTTCAGTAACAAGCCTCTGATGGTCATCTTCCACCTGGAGGACTGTCCACACAGCCAGGGTGAGTCCCGCCTCAGACGCCTCAGGAAGCCCACACCGTCCTCTTTATTCCTTTCTATTCCTCTTGCGCAGCTCTGAAGAAGATTTTTTCGGAAGACGTGGAGATTCAAAAAACCGTTGATGAAGATTTTGTTGTCCTGAATCTGGTGGTGAGTGGGAGAAGTTTGCGCAAGCCTGAACCCGAGCCGCCGATGGCCGAACTCTTCCAAAGTTCTTCAGGCTGATCCAGCGAGACCTGCAAACACCGGCTGGTTCCTGCGGCCTTGAGCAGCAGCCACGGCGGCTCCTCGTCTTCGTCTCCTCAGACCGCTGACGTTGAGTGACTGTGACCTTGTCTTTGTCCTCCACCAACAGTATGAAACCACAGACAAGCACCTGTCCCCTGATGGACAGTATGTCCCCAGGATCATCTTTGTAGGTGAGAATGTGCAGGTGGTCAGAAGATCGGGACCTTTGGGCTCGGTCTCCTGTGGCCGACTGACATGTTCATCAGAACTGGAAACTTGAATCTGAATTTCCTGAAGTCACGTCTGGTCTAAGATACCAAAGCAAACTCTAAAGGGCAACATCAAAGCCCAGCCAAAACTAAGCCAAGCTTGTCTTCACAGACCCCACCATGACGGTGAGAGCTGACATCACCGGCCGCTACTCCAACAAGATGTACGCCTACGAAACCGGCGACATCAAGCTCTGTGAGTAGCTCTTCCAGGTCAGGGTCAGCGTTGGGGTTGGGGGTTAGCGTTAGGGTCAGCGTTAGCGTTAGATTCGGGGTCAAGGTTAGCCTGCTGGAATGACTGCTCTTTCTCTCTCAGTGTTGAGCAACATGAAAAAGGCCAAAAAGCTGCTGAAGTCTGAGCTGTGATGATGAGCTCGTCTCCAGGTTCCATCCTCGGCTCCGGTCCGGTGGAACCAGGACAACCAACTCCAGCGTGTGATGTTGCTTTCTGTTGTCTCTGCTGGACAAGCAGATCTCTGAGCTCAATAAATGTGGAAATGTTTATCCGAAGAAGGGTGGCCTGTCTTTGTTTCCAGCAGGAACAACTTCAGAGGAGCTGAGATGACACGCTGAATGTTCTTTTCTTTCAGTTAGTCCAGGTCGGTTCTAGTGGAGCGGTGCAGATTCTGCATTCAGAGCTGCGCCGGGCTCAGGTGAACCAGCTGGGGTTAGCCAGTTCATGCTATGATGAACAACAATAATACTGTTGAACAGCATCTTCTCTCATCCGCTCCGGTGTTACTTTGCTGTGCGCTTACATCAGCTAACGGTCCAGCGGGTCTTAGCCAATCAGAACCGTCCGAACCTGACCCACACAGACACGTGAGTGGGCGGG
>CAAE01012014.1:0-11464 GCA_000180735.1 Tetraodon nigroviridis
ATCCCAGAACACAAAGAATAGAGGAATTCTCCCACACTCTTGCTCTGTGGACCTCTTTGGCTTTTGCCAGTGTGACGTGTGATAGAGTGTCTGATTTAATCACAGTACAGAAAACAAAAGGCATCACAGTTATACATTATTGGTTTCAGGCCCCCTACAGGTGCACCTGACCTTTGACCCATCTGGCTATAAAAGGGTTTTAACCTTTCGACCCAAAACCCCCGATGACCCCAGGTACTATCACTGACGATGTGTCCAAGATCTGCATCAATAGGTGTATTTAGTAATCTAACTAAATCATTTACAATTTCAGGAACTTTGAAAATAAATGCAATATTTTACTGCATCAAAAAGGAAGATAATTGACTTTATCTGTGCTGCTTTCTGTTATCTAAAGCCACTTTTTTTCTAAATGGTTCAGTAGCACGGCATGGTAGAGAGGCAGTCTGACTTTTAGGTATTCTTTTGTTCTGGTCTTTCTCATTTTACTGCTCAAACTCTTGGCTTACACTAAGCTAACAATGATACTTTATGATGATTGTATTTTTTTTCCTTCTGATTATTCTGTCAATTTAGAAATGTTCTTTCAGTTAAGCAATACCTGATTTTAATCAAAACACTATCATTAAATTCTACATTTGTGTTTCTTAAAAAAAAAAAAATTAACAAAACAAAAATTTATACATACAAATTCTTTATTAAAACTTAATAAAATCTTTTGTATGTTTGTATAGCACTTACATTTTCAAAGGTGGAGTACATGGAGAAAAATAGAAGGTTGAAAGTTCCAAAAGGTTAGCTAAAGAAGGAAAAACATTCTTATATAGTTTAGAAAGAAGGGAGGGGTTTTTTTTGACATTCAAAGTTTTAAGCACAGACGAAATATTGACATAATAATAATTAGCATTAAGTTTGCTCAGTCTGTAATGCAGTCATGTTCTATTGAAACCCCCACCCTCTTTTTGCACGCCCCCACTTTCCAGTTGCAGTAACAGGTGGTCTTGGGGTGACGGAGTGAATTAGATTCAACAGCTGCACAAAAGACCCCTCCAGTGTTCCTTTGACAGGGCGTCCCCTCTCAAGCGTGCTGACCAGGCCCCCGGCCCAGCCCCCCACCTTGGCAGATGCTTGGAGAGATCACAGGTGGTTGGAAGACCGTTCAAACACATTACTTGGTAAACATCCTCTAAAATTTCCCGTTTCTAGATTAGATTTCTCACTGAAAAACTAAAACAGATTTTGTGAGAGTGCCTTTTTAATACCTGGAGTACATTAAGCATCCATCCTCCAGAACAGAAACAAGACTGAGAGAAAATTGTGCTTTCCTTACAATAAAATTGCATGTCTGTGTGGTTTATTAAATCCTAGAAATAAAATGTAATATCACAAAGACTAAATTTATAGTGTGAATGCTTTTACTATTTCACTTTATTAAAAACACTTTAAAAAAATAAATAAAATAAATAAATTCATGTGATGATATAGTTTCTGTGAAACCATTTTTTGTGTGTTTTTTATAGAACTATTAAGCCCTTCATCTTTTGAGACTTTTAAAATCCCAATAGGTTGCAGCATACTCTCTACTGTTCTTTTACTTTGGTTTAACACATTTGTTGGCAAGTCCTTTGATTTTCAAATCATATATTGATTTCAAATAGTTAAAACATTTTTATTATATATTGAGAAACTTCTATGATGTCAATTCATTTAATTTAAAAATATTGGTTTTTTTTTTGCCTGTAAGCTCTGTTAATATAAAAAGGTAGGCAAAGTTGATTTATCTTTCCTACAACTGTAAAATGTGAAATTATTTACATGTTAGGAATTCAAATAATATACATTTTTAAAATGAATGTCTAAAAATGTGGAAATAAGCCAACAATGCTGGGTAAAATATTTAGAAGTTTTTAACATAAAAGTTTTATTGAACGTGAGCTGTGACCCGCACGTCGTGATTTTGCAGGCGGATAAACCAAACACAGACGGGAAAAACCTATTCCACTCACTGTGATGAACTCATTGAACTCACGCTTTACACTTTTACATTACCGTGTGCGGTAATATTATTTAAACCTTTTCTGTCTATAAAATGCCTAATTAAAGATATTTTTTAAGTTAGTAAAGGTAGGGCCAACCCCTCCTCATAATGGTACAGTCCGTTCCAGAGGCCGGCGAGGGAGCATCTGCCGGGGTGGAAGCGTCAGCTGTGGCGTGTCAGACGGAGCGAGAGGGAGGGAGAGAAACTTCCCCGCTTATTCCCCGCTATCTATCCCTAAAATTCCTTCACACGCCGGGTTTTCTCCCACGTATGCCAGTACCGGGAGCCAGCAACGCCTGCGTCAACAAGTTGCCACTGTTGTTTTACGGTTCTCCTCTTGGGGGGTTCGCCGCCCGGCCAGTCAGGACAGCGACGCGACCCCCTCCTCCACCCCCGAGGAATGAGAGGACCGCCGCAAGGAAGCAGGCGAAACTTGCTTGTTTGAATGAACAAAAGAACTGCAAGGGAGGCTATTGCCGCCGAAATGGAGGAAAATACTCTGTCAGCAGGAGCAGCACGTAAGTGTTTCTAAATGTTGGCCCCGTCTCTTAAATTCAAAGAAGGTCTCAAATTTAGGCGCTTCGCTACGCAGTTAAAATACCTACAAATATTGTCCCGCAGCGTGTTAACTTTGCATTTGCATGTCTCGTTATGGGATTGGGAAACCACACTGCAACGAATCTAAAAAAAAAAACCCCAGATCTTTCTTTCTTTCTTTATTTATTTATTTTTGAGCCTGTTTGTGAGGTGAATCGTAAATAATCTGTTAGGAGGTGCGGATCTTGGCAGACTAACAAATTTAACACCCCAAAACCCGACATATGTTTTGGGCTGGTAAACATCCACCATGACTGAATTTTTTTTTTTTTTTTTTTGTAATTTTTGGGGGTGAAAAGAATGATAGATGTTTATCTGCGGACTTGTTGTAGCTCTTTTTTTTCGTGGAGGTTGCAGTTTCTCGGTCCCAGAGCACAACCAACCGGGTTTAACAACGCAATTTGCGGGAGATGAGGTAATCGGACCAGTTCAGCCCCATCCCCCTCCATATGTTACGTTTAGCGCTCTCCTGACATGATGTGGTCATGGTGTGGCATCCTCCTCCTCCAGCTCCTCTTCTTCTGGCTGCAGCTTCAAATGCAGAAGATAGCCGCTTGCACCAATGCAGCCATTCTCGCTGGTGCATAGATGATATCCAGGCATTTATCAGCTGTTGGCTCTTGGCTGGCTGGAAGCACACACCTCAGACACACCTGCCTTTATTGAGTTTATTAAAATAGTGTCATATCTGTTAAACACACAGTAAAATGCCAATATCATGTCTGCTCACACAGGCGCGTCTCAAGTTGGGGAAGAAAAATATTTAATTATATCTTCAAATAGGAAGTTTTAAAGACATGTGAAATCTGTCTGTGTGTGTGTGTGTGTGTGGGTACTTTAGTTGTTTCTGGAAATAGAAAGGGGACACACAATGCGATCACATCCTGCCTAGAACAGAAAACTTCCTCCCAGTTTTGGCTCTGCAGTAAGAATGAGGACAGGATCTGTGGATGTCTGAGTTTTCTCTGTCGTGAGTTTCTGAATCAGATGAGGCAGATGTCTGTTTCTAAAATGGGTGAAACTAGTCCATCCATGGGGGAATCAATACTTCTTCACAGGGAACGTTTTGCAGCCTCTAAACTTAATCTCTGAACTTTATCCTAAACTATGACCGTCATTTTACTGTTACTGTAATTGGATTTGCGTAGGCGCTCCAGAAAATGTGTGTTGTATAACATTCAGCTCAACAACAGTTGGAAAAAGTGTAATGGGGAAATTCTCTATTGTAATTGAAATATTCCAGAGAAAGCTCTTTTTGGGTTGGAGCTGCTAAAAGGTAAGTTTATCTGCTCTGAAACTCTTGTCTTTGTATGTTTTCTGTCTGACCCAATCATGCTGTTTTGAATTTTAAACGGAATCTTGCATATCCTCATCTTTGATCATCCAGTATGAATATATGATGATTCTTCTACCATATTTTCCATGCAATGTGATCATTTGTTTCAAAAATGTATGAACTATGTACTATAACAGAGGTGGGCAAACTAAGGCCCGGGGGCCACATGTGGCCCGATGAGCTGTTTAATCCGGGCCCGCTGAGCCTTTACAACAAGTTTTCATCAAACCAAATTAAGAAAGTTGTCAGCTTGACTGGTTAGAAAGAAGTTTAACCCCCTCTTCACCTAGCATGCTAACATGTTCTAGTCCATGTTAATAGTCTAACGTGTTAATAATCCATCAAGCACAATTTTTAGTTAACCTCCAATCCTCATTTGGGGGCTGGCCCCTTCATCAAGATCTAAAACCCAATGTGGCCCTTCAGGCAAAATAATTGCCCACCCCTGTACTATAATATACTATATTACAATACATATAGTATACTATAATAATACATTTTATTTGTTAAGTGCCTTACAGACTTTTGATATACAAAAAACGACATGTTTAGCAATAAAAGAGTAAATAAATGGGGAGTGGGGTATGCCAAGGTAAAAGAGTGGGTTGGTGTTGTGCAGCTCATTAAATTATTATCCCCACACATTATTGTTGTAATGTGTAAATAAAAACAATGAACATTGGCATCATGAGACAAACAGGAAATAAAGCAGCCGTCAAGGTTGGTGTTTCTCCAGCTTTAGGAGGTCTTTGTTGAGCTTTACCATTGTTATACCAGATAAGTTTTACCGTCACACAACAGCCTTAAAATAAATATGACAGCAAAACAAGTCTGTTTGTACAAAAACAGCTACACCTACTCATAACTTATACAAGATGAAGCTGAAAGAAGATACGCGTTACTAAAACTACAGAAAACTGTATATTTATTATTTTTATATCAAGGTTTATGTAGCTATTGGGTGGAAAAATATCATATATCTATTTTCTAAATATTTTCCAATTTGACAGGTTACTCCACCTCTGGTTTAATGTAACATGTAGGTATCTAAGAGTAGACTTTATGTTCATCTGGACTTGTTTAGGGTTTCCTTGAAAACATTTTGCCTTGTATCCAAAAGGCTTCATCAGTTAACATATAGGTGTTTTTCATGCATATACAGGTTCTCCTGGGATATTTATTGTTGCAGTGTTATTTATATACCAACAAGAAATTATGCTGTATTATAGAAAGAGCCCACCTCATGTGTGGTCTGGCACCGTGGATTACATTTCACCTCAGTCTGTACCTTGTTGATCAAAAGGATCTTTTCATACATACAAACCTGACAGAAAGATTGATGTTGCACCATTATAATAATGACAGTTTAGCCTATGATTCATAAGATCAACCATTTCTTTTTCTTTTAATGCTTCTTTATATGTGCAGGACTTTGGGGCATTCAAGTTCCTGCATGTTCAGATATGTTCAAAGTCTCCATACAAAAGGTTTTATGGTTTAGGTCTCAGTCTGAAGACAGAAGGTAAAGAACAAAAGCATCCAGGTGCTGATGACGTGTCTGAAATCAGGGAAACGCAGAAAGTGGTTTTTACAGTAATGCCTTCATTCCCACTGCTCCGGTGCTTGCCCACTCTGTAGCACCCAGGTGGTGGAATCACACCACGCGGAGAGACACTAAACAAAAATAGAGCTCCCAATCCAGCAGAAAGAAAAACAAAGCAGAAGCTTCCTGTACACACAGGCTGCATGAATCTGCTCTCTGCTATCCATTCTTGCAGCGTTCCTCCAGAAAATGAATGTTGTGGCTTAGTAGTGAATAATTACAGCCAGTAAATTATTGCTTACTATTTGGGTGAATATTATTAATACTAATGGACTAACTCTAACCCTGACTTTTATATTTTTTGGTAGGATCAGATAAGATGAGTTGAGCTTACTTATTCAGTTTTAATTAGATATCCTAAATACGACAAGAAAACTTTTTGGGCTTCCACAGATGAAATGATTTTTAAAAATTATATTATTGCTATTATATATAGTGTATTTTTTATTTTATTTTTTTAAGTTTTTTTTTCTCCAGGTCTTTAACTTTTTAGAACTTTAAAAATGGCTGGACCTAAAGGATTGGAGTAGAATTGTTTTCCAGTAAGGAATTGCACAGATGTGCAAGACTTTATAGGCAAATGTCTTCAAAACCACTTAGTACAGGTGCCTAGTTTATTCCAGATTATGTTAACTGTTGTTTTATCATACTCTTACTAAGAAGGTTTTCCCAAAATTATCTCCTCTTTCAGTTTTAATAGAGTGATGACTTTTTTCCAAGGCAGGTACAAGGGCAGCATTTAAACCAATAAATTCTGGTCAACACTGTGGTTCTGGCAGTAGTTTCAAGTTGTCAAACACATGAGGAGAAATGACGCAACTGTGGCATTCTGTAAAAACTGCTTTGATTTAAAAGGTCCAGAAGAATGCATACATGCTATGTTTGTGCCTTTTTTCCTGCCAAATTCCATTTATTTTGTCTTAGCTGCAAGAGACACGATGAAAGCAGACGTACTGTGTAATTTACAGCTGCATCATCCCTCAGCTGTAGTGACTTTCTTTCTGGAACAAAAGAGGAAGGTTGAAGTGAGAGAAGGGATGATTTTGGCCTTGCGGTTTGTTCCACTCACCACCACACCATCTGAAAATAAAGCAGATGGTTCGCACAATGCCAAATTTCCAGTCACCAGACTTGGGCTCTAATATTAGATCCGCTTACATTGAGGAAAACAGCAGAGGGAACCTATACCGCTATATTTAATGCCTTCTTTGATTCATCTTAACAGTATGGTGAGTAAGTTACCTGCAAGCATAAAAATTACTCACCATGACAAGATTTGACCCTGTTGCCAGCTAAAAAGCTTTGTGTGGGGAGGCAAAAATCCAGTTAATGATAACTCTTGAGTGTAATTTTGTGTTGAACTGGCTTGATTGCTGCTTCTCACTGTTGTTGCGCCAAGCAGTGTTTCTGAAAATAACTACACAGGGAGGAAAAAACAAACAGCAACCCCGAGTTACTTCTAACAGTTGAACACTCCTTCAAAATGTCAGTAAGATAAAATGTCTCTGATTATGTGCTTTGATCGATCAAGAGGTTTCTACACTCCATTTTAGTTCCCTAGTGCTTTATTGACTAACCACAGACAATAAAGCACAATATGTGTTTCCCATTAGTTATAGACAGATTTCTTTTTCTTTGACCTCAGGTGCGTGTTTGTTGATTTGTGCTTTGTTGTCTATCTTGCCACTAAAATTGAATAACTACTATGTTTCTTTTCTAAATATAAAGTGGATTTTTGCCTGATCATTGGCCAGAAACCTAACATGGAGATCACCGACAATTCAATGACGCTGTCACATCCCAACCTCCCCATCCACCAGTTGGATATGGGGTTGCTAGGGGAGACAGGATGACATGTTAGTGGACTATGAATGGCAGTCTGTGCAGCACAGACATACCTCATTCTCCTTGAATGTCACAGTTTACTAGCCTTAAGGCTGCTGCCTGTATATTTTTTTATGCTTAAGCACATTTGAGGCAGTATCTAAGCAGATGCAGGCTTCAGGAAACTATGATTGGGTGTAGTTTTTATTCACCGTGGTGGTTTTGCTTCTTAATGTCAGTGTAGGAAAGGAAGCCGGTTGCAGCTAAATGTCTGGGACTTCGGCCAGGTGATGGGAAGAAAGCTGCAGTGACACTGACAGACTTTGTTCATTCAATGATTTGTGTGCCGTCACTTTCTCAACAATCAGTACAACACAAATGTGTTTTGCATTACGCTACATTGTTATACAATTAGCAAGATATAAATATACTATTTGCAGATCTGCAAACAGATATTTCTGACAGGTTTTTTAGGTTTAAATGCTACTGAATGGGTGTGACCAAGGGATGAGATAAAACTAGATAAGTTTTCAAATGGTGATGTAAAGAGTTTGTGTTTCGACGACCAAAAAAATCTTCTTGGGTGTTTTGCAAGCATCTGTGGCTTTTTGTAATGTGCCAGTTGAATGTTGTGGGTTTCGCAGCGTTCATCAGCTGAACAAGCAATTGCAGTCTGTGTTTTAAATTGCAGGCCTATACACATGCACACTTTGGCATGCAGTCAATGCTTGTTGTTTACACTGTGCTTCCTGTGTGTCTGGGCCCCATTGCCCTCTTACATCACCCTATTCGTTGCAAAAGGGACACCACAGGATGAGGGGGTGATGGGTTAGGGGGTAAGCGATGAGGTAGTTCATTAGTCCGCTGGCTGATCCCAAATGAGATGCAGATCCATTCTCTGTGTGTTTGCTGAGTTCCTCTCTTTTTTGAGTTCCTGCCCTTTCCCTTTGCAGTCTTTTGATTTAATGCATTCAGTCACTTTAAATGTACTTTTATTTTTAAGTTGGCGTCACAAACACCACCTTATCACTGTTGTCGTTCTGCTCTATTTGGCTGTACAGAATATTTTACTGTAGCGTAAAGCTCTAGGCTTCATAACTGTTTCATGTTTTACCCTATATTCTTACTCACAATATCTCAGGAGGACAAGTGGCATAAACATAGACGACCGCTGATCACATTTATGCAATCACAATAATCTGTTGTGACATGGTGATTAGAAATTTCAGCCTGTCAAGCTAAATGATGAACCTTTTTTTGTTTAGGGGACTATGGAACAGTAGTTCATGGAGAATCTTTCAGAGTGGGTATATAAAATGTGCTACTAAAATAATGGAAATTTCTTTTTTTTTTAAGAATTTGGGATGTTTTTTGGAAGATATAGAATTTTGGGGTCAAAGGTGTAGTCGTTGTTTATCGGGCAAAAGTTGAAGTTCCCCAATCTGTCCAATGTGGCAGGCCTACCGGTATATATGGAGGATTGCCCAGAGCCTGCGGTAAACTCCTGCTGTTTCCCCACCTGCCATTGTGCTCTCACACTGTACCTGCATGCACAAAACCATATCTGGCGGATTTAATTTAGCTCTTTCTGACAACCTTTAAACCATATTGCATTACTTACAGATATAACGCCTTCAAATATTGAGCTGTATTACAAATGTTAAGTTTCTAATGCCTGGCTATTTCTTTGTACAATATGCTACTTTGTAGCTCCTGTTCCCCAGTGTATGCACATTTTCATAAGTGATAAGGCAATAGAATACTCATCTGTCACAGTAAAGAGTCTGCTTGTAATATTTGCCCGTAAGGATCTGTAGGCAATTCACACCCTTTTGTAAATTATTTTGAATTTTTATGTAATATATCATATGTAGCTTACTTTTTTTGGCATTTCATCACAACGTGGTAACAACGTGATGTTGCTGAGAAGCCACAGGGTTCACCAGAGCAGCTCATTGTGAAATTCTGTCATCATCGGTTCCAATAACTCTGGCTCTTGCTTTCAGCCATTTTCCTCCCACAAAGCCTAATTTTGTTACAAGATTTCCCCCCTCAACTGATTCCAGTATTCATTATCTCCTTTCAGCGTATCTCGCTGCTGCTCTACCTCCTTCCTTTCTTTGCTCATTGCCATTGCAGTGTTTTGGCTGCAGTCCCGATGCCATGAAGAGATCACAACAATGGCCCTTCTCTGTCAGAGGACGTCACAGCAAGAGGAATGCTTATTTAATGATGGGATTGCTTAACAAAGGGAATTACACTGTTTTGTCTCGCTCCTGAACATTTTTATATACTACAGCTCAGTATATAAAAATGTCACATGAACTGTCAGTTCTCTCGAGCACGTCAGGCATCAGTAACCAGCCTCTAAAAGGTGTGCTTGCCATCTCACAGAATTCTACTGTAGTCACAGTAGTGAAAGGGTCAAATGTTTTTTGTTTTTTTTTAAATTTTGCTGGCAGCTATTCATGCAGACCTTTGTCCACCTCGCTAACATGTTAGTCTGCTGATAATCTGATACTTCTCTGCAAGGGATCAGAATGTTGGAAACAAAAAGCCATATGGCTGGATTTCAACCCAATTTTAATGGCTTCAGAAGTAGAATGGGGAATTGCGAATGTTATAAAAAGTTATCTGGTCTTTTGAAGGGTGCACAACATTGATCTTATTACTCCTTCATGCATTTCTATGCAAACAGTTGAACAGCACAGCATTCGTAAAGTAAGTCTGTACCTATTCAGTGCACGAGTGTGACAGCCTCCCGCGGTCTATCCTGTGTTTTCAGCAGACATCTGAATAATTTACAGTTTGTTTTGTCAGCGGTTACCTTCAGAGACTAGAAAGAAGATACTGTGCCCTCGGAGTGCTTGCACAGGGAGTGGACAAAGCCAGGTGTCCACATAACAATCTTATTTTAGGCCACAAATCTTGAACTTACTAATGTTAAAAGAAAATGATGTAAGCAGCAGATTGTAAAATGTGAATTTTGGTGCAGTAAGTACGCTAAAGAGCCAACTCTTCTCCTAATAATAAAAAAACCCCTGACAAAGTGGTTTACCTTTATTCTAGCAGTTTATTTAGTTTTGCAGAGAAAATAACTGGTTATGTAAATAACATTATCACAGTCCTATTAAGTAAATACACTTGCATATAGACAAGGGGTTTTTTTTTTTTTTAATTATTCCGCCCTTCACATTTGATGTATCCATTCAGGAAGTTTACATCACTCAGTGAACTACCTCATAGGCCTGGCATGAACAGGAATGAAGATTAACCGGTTCAATTCCATCTCTCTGCACTTGACTTCTTAGTTACACTCTTGTGTTGTGTTCTGTCTTCCTTTTTAAACTAGCCTCATACTCCGAACTCAACACGCGTCAAGTGAGGACCGAGCCAGAGGGGGAAAGCAGTCCTCTGGAGTCGGACAAAACCCAGGCAATGGAGTCTGCAGAAAAGAAAGATGTTGAGCATGGACTAAACTCCCGTACAAATGCTGTTCCCCTGTCACCTGTGTCACCTGCATCATCCGTTCTTAGGTCAAAGCACAAAGAAGGTAAAAAGAATCAAAGTTTAAATGTTTGGTTTGCTTTTTTTTTTTTTTTACTTTTAATGAAGTAGTTTCTATGCTGCAAGCAAAATCTTGCTTGACATGACACAGTTTCTCTAATGGTGCAGCTGCTGGAGGTAGGTCAGCTCTCCTGAGGGAAGGTAATGTTTTACTGATGATTGTCTGAGCTAATGTCACCACATCCACTTTTTTTTTTTTCAATTTCCTACAAGGAATCTGCAATTATGCTAGAAGATTACAATTTGGATTTATTTTAGGCAGAATATACTTAATAAAGACAGGATCCCTCTAAAATTATGGCCAAATGAGCCTTCTTTGTAAGGAGAGAGATGAATATCATCATAGTTTTATCAGTTTTATCATTACCGTTATGGTTCCAGTCACTACTGAAAGTGTCAAACATAGAGAAAGGCTCTTATTTTACAGATGCTGCCACGACAGCATTTGGCTTGACCTGCTGGCAACACATAGCAGTTAGGCCACCCCTTACACTCTTTA
>CAAE01012018.1:0-45298 GCA_000180735.1 Tetraodon nigroviridis
TGCTTGGCGCCGGGCCACAGTTCCCCGGAGGAGCCGGAGAAGATCAGCCTCCGAGAGGCGAGGCCGCCGGACCACCCCGAGGAGGACGCGGCCGACTGGCTGGGGGACGTCTGCATCGGCGGGGTGAAGGTGGAGAGCCCCAGAGAGTACCTGGAGGTGGAGGCCAGGCCGGCGGCGCCGCAGCCGCGGCCCCTGAGCGGCGCCTCCCAGCCCAGCCACCCGTCTCTGCACCAGTCCCTGCAGCTGGACGACTGGGAGGAGGACGAGGAGAACGTGGACTCCCTGATCGCCAAGAAGCTGCTGGAGCTCTACTCGGAGTACCAGATCGAGGAGCTGGCGCGCTGCACCTCCGACTCGGTCTTCCTGAACAAGAGCGAGGCCATCAACCAGCTCATCAACTCGCTGGCGGAGGAGCACAAGATGGGCGAGCAGGAGGCCGAGTGCCGGCTGGTGCGCGGCATCATCCGCATCAGCACGCGCAAGAACCCCAGGAAGAGGACGCGGAGGGAGAGGACGCTGTCGGACAGCGGCAACGACACCATGAGGGACAGCGAGGGGCCGTCCCTCAGCAACAACAGTGAGTTACCCTGCGCCTGCGCCTGCGCCTGCGCCTGCGCCTGCGCGTCCCCGCTCACCTCCTTTCTCCTCTGTGTCTTTGAGACGACTACAAATCCAACCCGAACATCCAAATCTCCGAGCTGACCTCCTTGGACAAGTGTGCCCGAGAGCTGTGGCGGACCAACGCAGGTATCGGCTCTTTGTTATCGCAGCTTTTACGACCGTCTGGGGGCTGCGGCGCTGCAACGCTGCGCTACGTGATTCTACACACCAACATAACACTTTGTGAGCGTCTGTTGTTCATGGACTTTGTGTCCGGAAGCGTCTGAATAAAACACCTGTGTCCTGTTTGCGCCGCGCCGACGGCGTTTGGGTGCGTTTCCATCAGAAACGGCCTGCAGGCGTCGCTGCTAACTGCTCACTTCCGTGATTTGTTTGGAGGAAATGAATTTCCTTTGTTGAAATGATCCACTTTTGGCCGCCGGGCACACGCCTCCCTCTGAGCCCAGGCGGAACTGTGCTGGAACTCCCATAAATCTGACCTTCCCCTCCTGCTTCCCGGTGCACTAGCGCCCCCTGCTGGCCATCGTAGGCCGCTGCATCAGGTCACCTCTCCTTCCTCTCCTTCCTCTCCTTCCAGGACATTCTTCCAGCTCTCCGACCACCTGCTCTCCGTCCCACACAGAGACCACCTCCTCGGGCGTCCCGCTGCTCCGCTCCTCGGTGCGGACATGATCTCCACTCCGCGGCGCCCGGCGGTCTTCCTCTTTCCGCCTCCTTAAATGTGGAAGCGGACCGTTGACGTTGTCTGAAGGACTCGGGATCTCAGGGCTCTGTAATAAACTGATAAATGTGCACGTATTTGAAGAATCGATCGCGACAGCTCTCTCCCTCTCTCTCCCTCTCTGTCCCTCTCTGTCCCTCCCTTCAGACAGTGTATCGTTAATAACCGTCCTTGAAGTAATTAGCTGCTTGTGAAACCTATTTAGCTCCTCCAAGAGATTCAAGCTAATCATCAGAACCGTCGTTTCATTGGTGGAAGGAAGTAGCATCTGTGTCTTTTAACTTATCTTTTAGGTTTACCTAAAGTTCTCCAGGCGGGTTTGGAACCTAGAAAGCTGCTTTTTGCGGCCCAGCTGATTAGCCTAGCCTGTGGAGCCTGCTTCCATCCAGGCGTCTGTTGGGCGATGCTACAAACTGTTTGTGAACATCAGAATTAGCGTTAGCTTCAGAGCTTGTGTCCAGGATCAGATCTCTGCAGCGCCTGGATGAATGAGAAGCTACCCAGACGCCTTAGAAGCTTGTACATGGCTTAGCTGTGAGCGGCTAGCTAGCGGCCTCCTCCTGCATCCCTGTTTTGGTAGCGCAGTAAAACCACCCAAGGTGCAGGAAGTGTGTGTAGAACATGCAGAGGGATGTTTGAAACCTGCCTGCGCTGTGAAATGAAGCTCTTACAGCCAAGAAGGGGGAACTTTTGGAATTAGGTTGAGTGTGGGGTTAGGGTTAGGGTTTATTTTGATTTAATTTAATCCCTGAGTCTCCTTGTTCACTGTTAACCTAATTCATCGGCCAGGTCTCCGCTAACCTCTGTAGCCGGTGAGAATGGGTGGCTGCGGCTTTGATCCGATATAAACTTGACAATTTTAGAAGGGTTTAATGTTCTAGGCGACCTGTCGTCCGTCTGACGTGTACAGTTTGTCCATGAAACCGGTTAAGTCTTGTTTTGTTTTGTTATTTTGACGTCTCAAAGAGTAAAATAAAAAAGGAAGAAAACAGAAGGTGTTGTTTCACCTCACTGCCACACGAGGGCGTGGAAACACAGCTAACGTGGCCGAGTTCAAAGATCAAAGGTTTTAGCTAATCACGCACAACCGAACAGCGAAGATCTTAGCGCAGGAAGAGACGGCTGTTAGCTCAAATCAAAGCAGACACTTGTAAAAGTAAACAAAGGCCAGGAGCATGCTAAGAGGGCCAGATTATGGGTTGGACTAGGGTTGGGGTTGGGGTTGGGGTTGGGGAAATAAGGACCTGGAAACGCCGCTCCCCCGGTTCCCCAGGAAGCACCGGTGCAGGTGCTCTTGCCAGGGTTGAAGAGCGCCGCGGCCCTCAGGTGGCTGAAGTCCTTGGCCCTGAGCCAGTAACCCAAGGGTCCAGGCCTTGCTCCGCCCATCAGGGCATCAGGCGCGGCCTTGACCCGGCAGGGCGGGAGCCGGGGCCGCGCAGATGGACCCAGATCCACAGATCAAAGCTGGAATACAGAACCTGGACCAGCAGGACCAGCAGGACCCGCGTCCCAGTTCCAGCCTCCCACAGCCGGTTTCAACCTAAGAACTTGTTCTTCTCCTTGAGCAGCTCATGTTTGACCTGGGTCAGAGCCGGAGCCCTGAGGGCTCCCCTGGTAACTGGCTCAGCCGTCACGGTGGTCCCTGCTGGACCAACCGGACCATCGGCGCCGCTGGTATCACACACTGCTGGTGCGGTCACACTTGAATGGCTGATTTAAATGAGTGGTCACAAAACAGTGAAGCTTTTGCCTTAATAATAATAATAATAATAATTAAAAATAATAATTGAAAAGACACCAAATAATTTCTTGTCAAAACTAACAACTGGGGAAAGCAAGCAGTTTACATATATGTATATATATATATGTAAACTGCTTTCATCCCTATGAAAAATTTAAATTAATTAGGCCGCGAATCTGTCCTCACTTCCTCTTTGAGTGATTCTCGTTTTCATTTGTCGTTTAGCTGTCAATCAACATCTGCTTTCCTAATTGGTCAATTGGCTTGGGCGGGGCCTGTTTCCAGGAAGTGTGTAACGTGATTCTGCGGGCCACAACACAAGGGAGGCTGGAGAATTTCCTCTCGTTTCGTGCAGTTTGTCCTATTTACGTGTCCGTAATTAACAAGAATGAGTGAGGAAGAAGAGAAGTTTGACGGCATGTTGCTGGTTATGGCGCAGCAGCACGAAGGAGGCGTTCAAGAGGTAGGTTTCTGCTCCTGGCTGCATGCTAACGTGGTTAGCTCCTAAGCTAGGGGCCGTGTTCGTCACGCATGTGAGGATTTATAACAAATAAGTCATACAAAAGGTTTGGAAATATTTAGATAGTGTGATCTGGCATGCCCATTTAACACAACACTGACCCGATTAAGTTGGCTCCTCGCTGCCTTTAACCGTCCTGGTTTACTGGGTAGAATTGTGACGCTACTTTATCTGGTTTGCTGAGGACTAAAGTGTGTTTACCTGAAGCTCTTTAACGCCTCTGTATCTGGTAAACAAATAAAAACTCGGGTTTGTTTTTGCTGGATTTGCAGGTTGATGTTTGTATTTCTCTGTGATCAGCTGTTTTTAAATTGTGCTTTTATTTTCTCCCAACAGCTCGTTAACACATTCTTCGGTTTTCTTCGCCGCAAAACCGATTTCTTTGTTGGAGGAGACTCGGGGGCTGCGGAGAAGGTGAGCAGAGCCCCCGAGAGCCTCAGACTGACGCCTGGCACACACACTCGTCTGCACACTCGTCTGTCTTTCAGCTCGTCAAAGACGCCTTCGCTCACCATAATAAACTGGCACAGAAGGCTCACAGAGAGAAGCAGCTGAAAGCAGAGCAGGAGAAGAAGGAGAAAATGGAGAGAGCCGCAAAGCTGGCAGAGGAGGAGAGGAAAAAGAAAAGTGACGACGGTCCCAGACTTCAGGAACTGACCGACGAAGAAGCAGAGAAACTTCAGCTGGAGCTGGACAGAGTAAAGCCCAGATTACTGGTCCGATCTGGGCCTGTCGGCCTGCGCGTTTGTCACATCACTCTTCACTTGTTTCCACGCAGAAGAAGAAGAAGGAGGAGGAGGATAAAGCTGCTGACGCTCCCGCAGACGCAGAGAAGCCGTCCGATGGTTCCGACCAGGTGAAGGAGGTGAGGCCACATCTGCTGCCCCTGGGAGAGGGTGCGCCAGGGGAGGCTCCCTCTGATGGAAACGTCCCCTTTCCCTTCAGTCCGACTCAGACGGAGAAGAGGACGAGAAGGACAAAGACAAACTGAAGCCCAACGCTGGGAATGGAGCCGACCTGCCCACTCACAAGTGGACACAGACTCTGTCTGAGGTCGATGTAAGTCCGACACCTCCAAAACCCTCAGTGAGCGTTTATACCGCACAAAAACAACATTTTACTACCCTCTGACCAGAGAATAAGTAAGTTTTATCCCAAATCCACCAAATCTGCATTTGCATAATTTTTTTTAAAGTGAGCTTCAGATTTGTCTATTTCAGCTCAGTAGAGCTTTTTGATGAAAATTGGGGTTTTTTTATAATTATATTTTTTTAATTTGCATTTTCTGCTTCAGAAAGGGGTATAACATTCCATTATTTAATTTTAACTTGTGTTTTTCACGGTTAACCCAAACTTTTACCTTTAGTTAATATGTTATTTTGAAATTAAGGAGGAAGTAGGTGTCTGGTGAAATTTCCGGAAGCTTTACTGCGCTTCCCCATCCTGACCACAAGAGGGCGTCGTATCGCCGTTTTCCTGCATGAATTAAAAGCCTTTTATTTTCCGGTGAAACGGCGCCGCCTTGTGGCAACAAGACGAAACAAACCTTTTAACGAGTTTTTAGTTTGTTTTTTTTTCTACTGAATTCTGACAGACTCTGAGTTTTTAATCTGACCTTTGACCCGAGCTCTGGCCCTCCCCTGCAGCTGGCCGTGCCCTTCAACGTCAACTTCCGCATCAAGGGCCGGGACGTGGTGGTGGACATCCAGCGGCGCTCCCTCAGAGTGGGTCTGAAGGGTCACGCCCCCGTCATCCAAGGGCAGCTTTACAACGAGGTCAAAGTGGAAGAAAGTTCCTGGCTCATCGACGACGGCAAGGTGGTGACGGTCCACCTGGAGAAGGTCAGAAGCCACGCCCCCTTGGAAGAATCAGGTTAGACGGCTGCAGCTGAAGGTGTGATTGATCCTCAGATCAATAAGATGGAGTGGTGGAGCAAGATCCTCACCACAGATCCAGAGATCAACACCAAGAAGATCTGCCCGGAGAACTCCAAGGTAAGAGCTCCTCGTCCCCGTCCTCGCCCTCGCCTTCCTCCTCACCCTCACCTGTCCTCTCCCTCCGAGCAGCTGTCGGACCTGGACGGGGAGACGCGCGGGATGGTGGAGAAGATGATGTACGACCAGAGGCAGAAGTCCATGGGCCTGCCCACGTCCGAGGAGCAGAAGAAGCAAGACATCCTGAAGAAGTGAGTCTGGGGGACCTGACCTTTGACCTTTGACCCTCCTGAAAGGACTAGCCGGCCTCCTCGGGGCTCTGGGGTAAACCGGACCGGCGTTTAGGCTGACAGCGCCGCGGCTGCTCCAGACGCTGCAGCCGCCTCCAGCAGCCAAACCTGCTGGTGAAATTTCCGCCGCTGCCCAGCAGGAGGGCAGATGGAAGGTAGATGAAGAGTTTGTCCTCCTGCAGGACGTTTACTCAAGCACTCCGGAGGTGAAGTATCAGATATTCTAACGTGTATTTTTACTCCCCTGAACACCTAGTTTTGTGTCACCTTTAAGCTAGCGGAGCTTCACGACGCCATTAGTAATCACTGGTTATTAATGAAGACTTGTGTGGTTCAGGTTGTCGTTTCAGACCTGTCTCCTGCCAGCGGCTGCTGGTTTGTGGTCGGCGGAGTGTTTTTGGGGCCTGAAGGAGCTGATTTGTTTGTCTCCGCAGGTTCATGGCTCAGCACCCAGAGATGGATTTCTCCAAAGCCAAGTTCAGCTGAAAACGCCTCCGAGACGCCCGCGCGTTGGCTCTTTCTCTGAGCCTCAGCTCAGTCTCAGCTTGCTTTGGTTTCCTGATCACAATGTCATCAATATTTAAGCTGTATCGGAAATGTTTTATAAATAAATACGTCTAAAATCAACCCGTGGCTCCTGTTTTTACTGCCTGAGCTCAGGGCCGCCATTGACTAAGATTAAATTAGCATTTACAGGTTGGGTGAGTTTATGTTCTATAATTTGACTATTCTAGAGGGTTTTACCAATAATTGTTTTTAAAAACGACCTAAAAGTGCAAAAAAATGACCGTTTAGCGTCCAAGTGAGCCGGCGCATGTTCGCAGGTGTCGCCACCAGGGGGCAGCGTTTCACTAAAAACGGTGCGTTCAGGCACCGGAAGCTTTTTAAAAGTGTTTTTATGAGCAAATTCAGGCAGAAAAGGAACAAATGTCCGAAACACCCGAAAATGTGAACAATTATGGGGATTTTTCCTGGTTCTTGTTCTGAATAATACAGTATTCGTGACCTTCAAACGCTGATTTTCTAGTTTTAACCAGCTCTGTTCACAGCGCCGCCAGGTGGACGGTTGTGTACGAGTGTGGATTAAACACACCTGGAGGCGTTATTACATACACAGGGGTGTTATTACAGACACAGAAAGTGGAAATGTTCCCCCAGCGACACCAGAAGGGCTTACACACACACACTCTCTCTCACTCACACACACACACACACCTCCGTTAGCTGTCACCGCTGTCGCAACCACTTTGCTGACAAGTTCTTTCCTTCGGGCGAGAGCGTCCTCGCCGCCTGTCAGGATGGTGAGAGGCTGTCGCCATCGCTGTGGCGACCGCGGCTAACACACATTAGCTGCTGCTGGACAGCAAGTCCTTCGAAAGTGTGAAATTGTTCATAAAAAGCGGCAACCTGAGCAGAAAACCCGGGTCCCCGACAAGGAGCTGATGCTAAAATGCTTTTAACGAGTCTCTTCTCTCAGTGTTGTGATTGTGGGTTAGCGTAGCTGTAGAAGCTAACCAGTTGTTTGGAAGTTTACTGTAATTGGATCAAACTTGTGGTTTGTGAAGGGTTCCCAGAGGTCAGAGGTCATTCCCACGTTTGTAGCGGCTAAGCTAGCGTTATCGGTCGTGTCTGTGTTTGTGTTTCCACATGAAATAAACCAGTTCAAAAACAATAAAAGCAGCTAAAAATAACCGTAAATGACCCAGAGGAGAGTTTCTGTTCCGTAAAATCATTTAAACACATATTTAGACGGTTATTTGTTTAGATTTGGCCTTCTAGCCGCCACGGTAGCGGCTAATTTAATAGTTTCCCTTTTCAAATTGAGGTCAGAGTTGACCTCTTGACCTCTGCTGGGCTGATGTGGCTTCTCCGGGCTGGTTTTACTGGTTCCAGACTGGAGGGGAAGCCGGGGGTGGGGGGGGGTTTGGGTGGGGCTGGTGTTCTGGTCTGAGTCCACTCAGCTGAAACAAATGTCTCACCCAGGGTCCAGAATGTCTTCATTAGCGAAGACACACACTCACACACACACACACACACACACACATCAGAGGGGCTGCTGGGTGGACCAGGGGGCGGTCCGCAAACACACACACCCCCCTGCCGCTGCGCTGACTCGCTGCTCCAGACCCAACAGCACCGCCGCCATAAATCAGCCCTGACGGCGCCGCTCCGCCATCACGGAGGCGTGCTGCCTTCAGGAACCCTCGGAAAGTGAAACGCTGCGTTTATGGGTCCGACCCAGGTCCTCGGCCCCCCCAGGGGACCACATCAGCCCAGCACCTGGTCCCCGCCGCTCCGCACCTGGGTGCCGGACACACTCTGGAAAGCGTATTTGGACACACACTTCTGGGGGCGGACGCCGGCCGCTGTGTCAAGTCAAACTCCGGCCGTCAATTAGCCAAGGCTAACACAGGCCGCGGGCCTCGGCGCGCAGAGCGGATTAGCCGCCGCGAGGACAAAGGGCTTGTGTCAACGGTGGGCAGGAGTCGACGGCTCCGCCCCCAGGCTGAGCAAAGAGCATCAGCAAACTTCCTCCGCTCATAAACACACCAGATGCTAGCCTTAGCGCTGCTGCTTCCTGGCCGTCAGCGCAAGCTAACAGTGCAGCTAAAAACCGTATATTAGTGTTTCCAGCTGCAACACAGCGATCAGAGCGCTAATGATCAGCTAACGCCTCCAAGAGGCTGGCGGTCCCTTTAGCATTAGCTTTTTCCCCCAACCTGGTCGATGGGCTCAACGTCGTAGCTGCTAAACCACAGCTTTGCTAGCAGCAGCACGTGTTAGCACTAAACATCAGGGAAATATGGTCTTAATGGCGTTAGCATGGCTAATTGGTGAAACAGTGCGACTAAATTGGGGCTAAAGTTGTTGATTAGCTAAACAGCATGCTACAAGACCTGTGTGTGTGTGTGTGTGTGTGTGTGTGTGTGTGTGTGTGTGTGTGTGTGTGTGCGTCCAGCTAAAGTTGACTAAAAGCCCAGCCGTCTAGAACAAAGACCCCTCCTGTGTGCTGATCAAGCTAACAGAGCTAGCTGGGGAGCTAATGGCAGAGGTTAGCGTTAGCTGGCGGCGGGGTCACGCCGCTGTTTGCCTGTGGCCCCCTGAGCCCCCAGCTTCATTTGCACCTGGGTGAGGACTCCTCCATCACCGCCAGGGGGCGGGGCCTCTGTGGCGCTGACGCACACGTCACCGATCTGACGTCATTGTGCTAATCTTTATTTGGGAGATTTTTAGTAAAACATGGAATCAAAGACACGTTTAAGGGGATTTTCCACCAACAAACTGCTGGTAAGTCATGATTTTTTTTTTAACAAATTGTGTCTTAGAAACAAGAAGCAGGTCTACTGTTTACGTCTCCCTTTGATGTTTCTACTTTTGCTTTGATGCTAGTTTAGCAGTAGCAGCTATGGTTCTTTTAGCTATCTATCGCCGAACCTGAAAATTTGTTGCTACAAAAGCAGAGAGCACCTTCAAGCTAAGCTAACCAACTAGCGTTAGCATGTTGAGTCTTACATTTTGCCCCTTGAATCAACCAGCAGAGAAGCGACGCTCGGTTAGCGTCAGGATATCAAAGGAAGAACAAAGAGGCTGATTTTGAGAAAACAAACACCTTTAATTTATTATTAAATGACATAAATAAAACAGCTGAAGTACAAACGTTTCTGTACAGACCACCGAGACTTTAGCCCTGCGAGGGAACAAAGGCACATTTTTACAGGACAAAGTTAATTTATTCTATTTACACACATGTACACGGTTTGTTAGCAAAGCCTGTTTTTGGTTTAAGACCAGTAAAAAGGATAAAAGGTTGGAGTTTGTGTGTGGCTGCACCAGGAGATCTGAGCCTGGTCAGCCTGGTTAGCCTGGTTAGCCGGGCTAGCCGGGCTGCTGGGTCCTGGTCCAGGGTGGTTTTGAGTCCTTCTGAGCCGCGGCCCCTCAGTAGCTCTGGGCCACGGGCGTCCAGGACGCCGTCAGCCTGGCGATGGAGCTCTCGAACTGGGCGTCGGCCACGCCCACCTCGCCCAGGCCCGGCTCGTACATGGAGGAGGGCGGGGACACGGGCAGCGAGGAGCCCAGGCCCGCGTAGGAGGATCCTCTCAGGAACTGGGAGCCCAGGCCCCCGGGGCCCGAGGTGGAGCCCGAGGGGGCCAGGCTGGTGCCCGCCACCGACCACAGGCTGGGGTACTGGCTGGGGGCAACAGGCACAGGGGGTTACGGGGGTCACGTGACCAGGGCGCGGCGGCGGCGGCGGCGTTCCTACCTGGAGTTGGAGGCGGAGTTGGAGCCCATCCCGCTGGCGTTGGGGACCTGGAGCGCCGACCAGCCGTCGGGAGCCGGGAGCGCCGGCGAGCTGCTGTCCATGTAGCCGCCTGGAGACAGAGCGAGATTAGCAGCCGTCCTCCCAGCCGGGGGGGCAGGGCGGGGGGGTCTTACTGGTGCTGCTGGAGCGGTGGGGGTAGTGGCTGGGGTAGGGCGACGCCCGGTGGCTCCTCAGCCCGGAGTAGCGCTCGCAGTAGGAGCCTGAGGAATGGCCGCCGCCACCGCCGCCGCTGAACTGGGGGGGGCTGCTGCTGGGGGGGCAGATGGGCGTCTGGGCCGGCAGGAACCAGCCGCCCACTGAGGGGAGCAGAAAGGGCGTTAGCGCACGGCGGGCGTTAGCGCCGGCGGGGCGGCAAAGAGCCAGACTCACGCTGGGAGTAGCCGGACGGCTGCGCCTCGGCGCCGTGCTCGGGGGCCTCCTTGTGGTCGCTCCTGCGGACACAGGCGCCGTTAGCCGCCGCGCTAAAGGTCAGCGCGGCTGAAGCGGGAGCGGTTAGCGACCTACCTCTCCTTGGCGTCCAGGAAGGCTTTGGCGAAGGGGTTGTGTTTGATCTTCAGGGCGGTGATCTGGGGGGAGAGGGCTCAGGTTAGCGCGCGCGGGACAAGCAGCTAGCCAAGGCGCGCGGCGGCAGCCACCTCCTCGTTCTGGTACGCGGTGACGGCGATGAACTGCGTCTCCGGGAAGGACTGGCTGGTGATCATCTTCTGGACTCCGCCCACCTTCACGATGTGGATCCTGGGCTCGTACTTGTGCAGAGAGTTGAGCATGATCTGGCAGAGAGCCGCGTTAGCCTCAGCCTGGCCCAGATGGCCCGTTTGCCCCCTCCTCCTCCTCACCCTCCTCCTCCTCCTCCTCCTGCTCCTCACCTGTCCTCCTCCGTTCAGCTTGTTGGAGAGCTTCACTTTGCTGAAGGAGATGGGCGCCTTCATCCAGTGCGCGCCGAAGTTGGGCGAGTCCGGATGGATGTAGACGCAGCTGGGGCCCTGCGGCTCCGGCTTGCCCCCGGGGACCCACTCCCCGTTCACGTACTTCCACCGGTTGTTGTCCGCCGCCACGAAGTCCAGCAGCACCGAGTACATGGCGTTGGGGTCCAGGCCGGTGACGCTGGTCCTCAGGACCGGGAACATCCTCCTGGAGGGGCAGTCAGAGCGCGCGTGTGTGAGTGGGTGTGTGTGTGTGTGCGTGGGTGCGCGGGCGCGCGTCGGGGCGCGCGGAGGCCCTACCTGCCGGCCTTGGTGACGATCATCTCGTTGGTGAGCTCCTTGAACTTGAGCCACAGGTCCACGTCCTCCAGGCTCAGCTTGATGTTCCTCTCGGACGCGTCGCCCGCGTCGCCGCCCGGGCGGAGCTCGCTCTCCACGGCGCTCAGCAGGTGCTCCAGCCGCGGGTCGGGCCCGGCCGACGACATGCTTCCCGGCGCTGCGCTGGCTTCCGCGGAGGGGGTGTGAGGGGCCTCGCTGGTTCCGAGGGGGAAACGGCTTCTGCCCCGCAGCGCGGACGACCCGGCCTTTAAGGGCCCCCGGGGACCTCATGGGGCCGCGGGGCGGGGCCTGCGCGCGCAGATCTCGGGTCTCCCCCCGCCCACCCGAGACGCACCTTTTGAAAGACCTAACATTTCATGCGCCTAAATGAAGTCCTCAAGGTGAATATGGGCCCCCAGACGGGGCCCCGCGGCCCCGGACCGGCTCCGGGCCACCCTTTGCCCCGGGCCGGAGTAGCGGCGCGGCTCCTGGGCTCAGCTCCTCTGTGTTTGGCCCCTGGGGGCCCAATGTTCCAGGATCAGACCCAGAAGTGAGGCTGGGCCAGAACTTGGGTGATTTTCTGGCCTGGCGGGTTTGAGGGGACCAACCCGGAGGGCTGAAGGGCCCCAGACGGGTTCATCTACACCCGGAGGTCCGGGAAAGTGGACCTTTGATCTTTCACCTCCTCCTGAGGTTAACTCTGCCACCAAACCTGACTTAGCTTAGCTGGCTAACCAGCGGGTCACCTGACCGGGGACAGGCTGTCCTCCCGTCTGTCTGCTGGACTTGATGTTGCCGAGCGCGTCTCCACTTTACTGCTTCACTTCCTCCGGTTCCTCAGAGGCCATAAATGTAAAGAGGCTCTCACACCTTCCCGTGTGTGTGTGTGTGTGTGTGTGTGTGTGAGTGTGTGTGAGTGTGAGTGTGTGAGTGTGAGTGTGTGAGGAATCATCGATCCCCTGTCTTCTTTACACCCTCTCTCTGGCTAACTGAGTCCTTATCAGGTTCACTTTTAGCCGTTTCCCCTCCGCTAGGCTAACGTTAGCATGCTCCTCTTCCTCGCCTCCGCGGGCTAACGTTCAGGCTATAATAGTTTCTCCGACATGCTAACAACAACGTGGCCCCTTCCACAGGACAGCACTAAAAACGGCCGCGGCTTTGATGGGCTAACGCTAGCGCTAGCAGTTCTGCTGCTGTAACCTTGATGTTAATCATCCACCAGTAATTAGTTTTATTTTCCCACCTGGTTCCTGCAGCAATACCGGGGTTAGCTCCCACAGGGTCGTGCTTTTATTGTTATTTTTATTGTTTTTATCTGTTCATTTCCAAGCAGGATCATTTAGATATCGTTGTTTAAGCGCTGTTAGCTTAAAGGGGCTAATTTCCTCATAACCTGACGTTAACTACTTTATCTGACCTTTCAGGTGTTGTGTTTTTTATTTTTAATTTTAATTCAGTTCAGGGTTAATTTCAGAACCTGTAGATTGCTGAGAGGGATAAAAACATCCTTATTTCGTCTAAAAAGCGGCGGCGGCGCCAGATTCTGCCTGTTTCAGCGTCCCTCCGCCTGGTCTCTGCACTCGGTCAGTCGAGGGTTAAACACCCGCCAGGATCAGCACACACACACACCCAGGTGAGAAATATTGCAGAGGCTTGGTGCTTGACAAAGAGACGGTTATAACCAGCTTATAACCACACATATTTTCCAGAGGACTTTTCTGCTCCGAATCAGTAAACAGGGATGAGACCCGGAAGATAACCGGAGAGAACGAAGGAAAGAAACACCCCGATCAGCCCTTGGGGGGATTTTCACCACTTGGGCCCAAAATAATCAAAGTTTGACTTTTAAAAGACTAAAATTCTAATTATTTCCACACATGTTTTCCTGACTGGGAGAAACTTTACATGTATTTAAATAATCTAATCATAAAGAACAAGAAGAAGAAAGTTTCACATTTTCATGTTTTTTCCTGATAATTGAGGACAGATTTATGCCATAAAAGTGTTTTTTGAGGCTCCAACTTGGTTTTGATGCAGCAAAGTTAGTAAGTTCATCAAATATAGTTGAACAAAGGAGATTTTACTGTAAGAAGAATCTGAAAAAGATAAAGAGAAACATAAAAAATGAAGAAAATCAAAGTAAAAGTTAGCAAAAAACAAACATTTTGGTACTTTAACTGCAACAGTGCGGAGTGACTCACACACACACACACACACACACACACACACACACACACACGGATGTGGATTGAGGCCTCGTCTTCGTCTGTCACTTTTGCGTTTCCACTTCAAGTTCAGGAAATCTAAACTTTCCTCTTCTAATCGCCGTCGCTTTGAAAGGGATAAAAAGAATTAGTGGGCAGCTAATTATATCCCCTGCGCCCCCAGGACCCCCGCCAAGCCCCAACAGGGCCCCACGACGGACGCCGCCACCTTTGGGAAGCGAATGAGGCGGCGACACGCCCGACTGGGACCCGCAGGAGCGTCCACCACAGCCGGGACCTTTGGTTTGGCACCAAGCTGCAGCGGCGGCGTCGCCCACGGCAACAGAGCTCCGTCTCAGACCCCTGCCACCAAAATCTGATCCAAATCCCAGCAAAACTGCTCTGGTTGACCCGAAACCCGACTTTCACAAACCGGGGACTTCTGCTTTGACTAGTCCTGCTTCCATTCTGCTGAATCTGACCTTTCTGCTCCTTTATTTCATGCTTTTATTGTCTTCATTTGTTTCCTTATTATTCGTTCCCGTGGCAACGTATTGTTTGGTTCTTTTAATCCGTCAGTCTCACATTTGGCTCCAACATTTCAGCTCACCTGCAGAATCAAAGGAGGAAAAAGTCGTTCCACCTTTAGCCGCTCTTTGATCTTTAGCTTGTGTAGCATCGCTTGGGAACTTGCTGATACTTTTTGCAGCGTTGGGCTTGTTTTTGTTCCCAAATTTTTCTCTCCTGATGTAAATATGAGCAGCTGAGGTCAGCAGACACCAGGGTGTGAGAAAACACCGTTAACCACACACACACACACACACACACACACACACACACGCACACACACACACACACACGCACACACACACACACAGCAGCTGTGTGCACACGTTGAAAGTGTGACGTCACCTCTGCTCAAAGAATCATTAATATTAGCAGACGCGCTCACACTTTTTCACTCTCCTCTTCCTCTCCTCCTTCCCCCCCTCCTCCTTCCTCCTCTCCTCCATCCTTCTTCTGGGGGATGATGGGGGGAGGGCGAGGATCAAAAGGAGCGAGGCCGGTTTCCACTGACAAAACCCAAGTGTCAAAGAGCAGATTGACGCTAGCGGCAGCCAGCGGCGGTATTGACCCGGAGCGACGGACGTGTGACCCTTAGCCTCCTTCCGCGCCACTTCCTGTCTCTGAGAATGCACAATTAAAATGAGACGTTCTCGCAGCACGTGTGGCCAATCAGAGCGCGGCGTCTCCAAACGCTGGCTAGGCCCCTGATCCCACCCTCCGAGGCTAAGGCTCCGCTGCGTCTTTGATGTCTTTGATTAGCTCGTTTGGCTACGTGATAAAGATAACCTGAGGTGAGCCGGTGGCAGCATCGCCATGGGAACAAGAAGTTGAGGAAAGACTGGAGTTAGCGGCTAACTCGCAGAAGCTAGGTTCACAGGTACGGCAGTTAGCAGTGGCGGCTGTGGACAGAAGGGGGCAGCGTGCAGGGGCCGGGGGGGGGGGGGTTTTATAATGGGGGGGGCCTATCTATTTTTTTTTAATGACCTCCTTTTATGTCCCCCCACTGTTTACTGTTTGTACACCTGGGTCGCCGCTGCTGCCCTCTGATTGGCCGTCGGCGAGCCTGCTGGTGGTGGCCGGGGGCTCGGTGGGCCTGGGGGGGGTCCAGCATATTCCAGGTGACACGTTCCAGTCAGCTGTTCCTGCCTGGCGTGGGAAGGCAGTAAAAGGAGCCCGGCCCCCTTTGTTTACCCCCGCTGCTTTACGGCGCTTCTTCCCACATCACCATCCTGCCTTCAGCCCTGCCGGGCCCCCAGAGGCCCCAGGCGGGCCCGGTTCTGGGCTCAGGGACGCCGGTAGACGGGTCGGCCGCTGACACGGGGAAACGTCCCCGAAAGTAGCGGAATGTGGGGGTTCACGCTGGAAGCTAGCATACGCTAGCACTGTTGGATTTGCTCTGTGATCCAGGTTGTTTTCACCTGATGGTGATTTCAAGGATTCAAGGAGCTTTGACACGTGCACGTGAGATGCTACCAGATTAGCTCCTGATTACAACACATTTAGAGTGCTAAAACAACGCTAACCAAAAGTTATGGCTAAAACAGAATGGACTTTATCTCCGCTAAACATGGTCCTTTTATGTGCCTAGCACGGCTAGCGAGGTTCACGGGTAACCGGGGGCTGATCCTGGAAGCTAACGTCCCTGGTGGGCGTCAGACGCTAGCTGGGCTGGGAAGGGCCGACCCGGCCTGGGCAGTCAGCGGCGGCTTTGATGGCCGGGCGTCTTTGTAGTGGTGCTGGAGGTGGCCTGTTAGCCAGTAAAAGTCAGCGCTAAATGGCTCCCTAACAGGAAGCAGTTGACACGGGGACGCTCGCTCAGCCTCTGGCCTCCCATTGTCCCCGGCCCCATGTCCCACTTCATTACCATTTCCATAAGAAAGGCCCAGTAATTGCCCCTTTTCTTCTGCTGGCCCTTCATCTTCCAGCGTCTCTTCTCTCCCCCTTCCTTCTCCTCCAGCTCAATCCCTCGTTCTCCTGAAAGCAACAGAACGCCTCACACCTTTGTTAGCCTCTCTTTTTCTTTCATTTTTGAGATAGCAGTCGTGACGCCGCCGCTCCGGTGACCTCGCGACCCCACCTGACCCGGACGCCGCGTGGCAGTTTAAAAAAGTACAAGAGGGGCTAAGGCGGCGCATTAAAGCCGCGCGGGAAAGATGGCGGCAATCAAGGTGGCTTTCACGCCGTCGCAGCTCCGCTAGCCTCGCTTTGAACCCCTGAGGTCAACAGACGAGTCGCTAATCCGCATCCGCACGCGTCGGCTGCAGGCCGGGGGGGCGGGCAAACGCATGGTTTCACGCCGGCGCCCCCCTGCGGGACGTCCCGCCGGTCGGACATCAGTCCAGCCGGGTTGAGGCGTTCAGGGTCCCCGTCTCAGCGGTTTCCTGAGGCAGCAGGTAGAGGAGCGGGGGGGCATCATCAGGGCCCCATGTGGCCCCCCGACAAAGAGCCAGGCCAGAATCACCGTCTGCGCCTTTGTTGCTGGGGGGCAGCAGCCTGAGCCGCCACAGCAGGTCCCAGCTTTATTTGCTTTGGAGGCGGGTTGGTCCCAGCACCTTCCCCAGGTGATCACTGATCAATACCATCAGCCATCGGCGGGGGCGGAGCCTGTTTCTGTCCATCATCCTCGCTCAGTTCCCTGCTGACATCCCGGCGATGCGTTCAAGGACTCGGGTTTAGGTTTAAGCCACCGGGAGGGAATCAGCTGATGGAAATGTTGCCATGGCGACGCACACCATCAGGGCTGGATGGATGAAACGTGCAGTGACTGGTGACACTGATCAGGTTGATTGATGAGGCTTCTGCCACCCTTCAGCTTTAAGATTTGAAAAACTCGGTTAAAGAATGCCAAATAAACAGAAGCAAAAATATAAATCTTATCGATTACATTCAGGACTTCCTTTTAAGGCAATTTAATGTGGATTTAATTGGATATTTAGGAAAGTAACAGGTTTAACAGCTTCTTCTTCCCCGTGTTCAGGCTTTAAATGGGGCGGGGTCGCCCTCTAGCGGCCGCGGTGGTATTACACCAGTATAGTGTGTGTGTGTGTGTTTGATCTGACGGTTCAATCCTCCAGAAAACACGTTTGAAAACAGGAATCAAGCCCAGTTCTGAGGAGGGAGGGCAGAAGCAGCGCCTCTCTGCGCCTGCAGAGCTTTTGATCTGAGGTTTACCCCCAGGAGCAGATTACAGGCCCATGATGCAGCATGTTCTCAGAAGTTGGGCGAAAAACCAGCTTTCCTGTGAAGCCGACGTGTGTTTCCTCTCACTCGTCATCACAGGTCATTGATTTGGGCCCCGGCGGGCGGCTGAGGGCCTCTGAGCCACATCGACCAACGGGGAGCTGACCAGCCGGCCCGGAACGGTGCTGCCACGGCGCCGGCCAAGGTTAGCATTGCTTTAGCATCATCCTCCCACGCAGGTGCACACAGGTAACCTCCCCTTCTGACCTGTGACTGACAGTAGTTAGCAGTTAGCAGCTAACCCCATCGTTTGGATAAAAACCCACTCTGTCTGCTCCTGCCTTCTGTAGCTCTCTGCTCTTCTTTATTTTCGCTCCCGAGGCCGATTAAACTTCCAGGATTGACAATTTCATGTTGCCAGATTAGAGAAGGGAAAAAAAGCATTAAATTAACGAGATAATTGTGAGCAATCTCCCTTTCATGGGCCTGTCGGTGATTACTGGGGGGCTGTTGGGGGGCAGGAACCAAGCGTCAATCACGTTGGAATAAATGAGTAAATTAGCGCCAGCGGCTTATTGTCAGAGAGGATCAGTTCTGAAGCCGGAGCCTCTCTGACAGCGAGGAAGAGAAGGTGACGAAGAGCCAGAAAAGAGCCGATTATGGACTGGTGACGAGCGGGAAGAAATTCTGTCCGTTTGTCAGCGTTTGGGGCAAAATTTACTGTTGAGTTTGGCCGATTTTTGCCTTAAATTGGCCCTGGGAGATCAGCTAAAGCCTTGAATAGTCTTTTCTGCCTGACACACACATTTCACAGCTTTGAAGCGTGGACTTTGTCAGCGGGGGTTGCTAACAATTAGCACGGTAACGGTAGCTTTGATCGTGGCGTTTCAGTTTCCCAACGAGCATCTTTGCAGTCAATTTGAGCAGCTAACTGCTGTGTTTTCCCAGCCAAAATCTCCTCCACACACACACACACACACACACACACACACACACACACACACACAGAGTTTCCTCTACGGGCTTGAGGACCTGAGTGTAAATCAAAGCGGTGGAGGATTCATTTGTCGGCTAGCTTGTTAGCCAGGCTGGAGGAGGAGATGGAGCACGTGTCCATAAATCATCAGAGGCTAGGCTATATTTATGCCGCAGCAGTGAGCTGAACGAGGCGAGCGCTCCTCCAAGCAATATCCTAAGTGGCACTTCATCCCCGTCTCCTTCTTCTGCACCTCCTTCCTCCTCATCCTCCTCCTTTTCCTCCTCCTCCCACAGGAGGCTTCTGATTGTGAAGAGGCAGAAAGGCGCTCCAGCGACGGAGGGAGGGTGAAGACGCCGCCGCTGTCACTCAGCTGAAATGATCCCAGGAGCCAGAGATGTGGAGGACTTCATTTCCTGGTTCCTAATTAAACCCTCCACCCTAATCTGACCCGCTCCTCCTCCTGCTGGAGCCGTCCTGTAGCTCCTCCTCAGCCAGGCTTATTGCAGGGATCAGAATCCATCCCTGGGTCAAACCCTCCGTTATTGCCATCATCGCCACGGCGATACGGAGGCGTGTGTGCTTTCAGGAGACCGGGAGTGTCCAGGTCCTGGTCTGGGTCCAGATCTTCAACAGGCCCAGCTGGTAGTAGGATGCAAATAGGGAACAAATCTGACCCATCTGCTCTTCTACCTGTTATTTAGCGTTTAGCTTTTTTTTTTTTTTTTTAAAAAAGGTCATATTTTGGAGTTAAACTGCCATCAGCCCTGCAGTAGGCCCTTCTTCCATCTTCTTGACCCGCCGGTTCCCCTCCAGGGTCCAGAGGCGCTGGACCAGAACCTTTTCTGCATCGCCCTGCAGTGCGCCCACTAGAACACTAGGTGGCACTCTTGGCCCGGCCCGGTTTTCCTCCTTTTTCTGCCTTTTTTCCCACACTTTTCCTCCCACTGCTGCTTTAATTGCTGGCATGAGATGGGATCTGTTTGTTCTCTGCTCTCCTGGCAGACCGAGACGGACGCGCTTGTTTTGCTGTCAGAGCGTTTCCAAAAATCTGAAATAGCCCAACGAGGAAGAGGTAAAACGGTCCGGAGGCACCGCCGCCCTGGCGAAGGTCTGGCCTGGGCGAAGGTCTGGCCTGGCCCGTCGAGATGAACCAGAAACCAGCTTATGTATTTGGTTGGGCGTTAGCCTCGGCCCTCAAACGTGCACGGCTAACCTTGCTAACGCTGGCTGTCAGCGGCGTCAGGGTGACACTGACAAATGAATCACCTACTTCTAGCCATCGCTACCGTCATGACCAGTAGTTATAACTCATTTCAATCTCATCGGTTCCAGTAGAAGGCTGTCCTTCCCTGTGGTCTGGGTCAGGCTAAGCTAGCAGGGGCCTCAAAGAAAGACCAAAGCCGACCTTTTTTCTCCAGACACTCAACTGCCTCTCCTCGTAGCCGCGCCCCCTGGCCAAGCTGATTTGGCGTGAGCCCAGGCGTGTGTCTCGGGCCGGGCTACATGACCTGAGCGGGCATGGAGAATGGGCCACAAGCTTGGCTCCAGACAAAAGGGCCCTACGCCGGGGTCGCGGTGGCGGTCCCCTGACCTCTCCGCCTCAATGGGCATTGTGTGGCCTCGTGGACGGCGGGGTGAAACAATAAATATAGGTTTAACAGGCATGAGCGGGGTGGAGGCCAGAGGGCCAGAGGGCCCGGGCCCCTGTGTGCTGAGGGTCAAGGACAGCAGGGGGTAAAGGTCAGGGTGGCGTCCACCAGCCAGACCCACTCACCTGGGTGTGGTCGTTGGCCTTGACCTGGAGCCTAATCCCTTGGGTTTCCTGTCCGGTTTGGTGTGTACTGAGTGTTCTGGTTGGACTTGAACGCCGAAGCACGCCCGGCGTTCAAGGGGATTAGCACGCTTTGACCCGCTTTGGAGTCGCGGCGGACAACAGCATCCGCTTTGCTATCCATTTGTCAAGTTTGAGGCTTTGTTGAGGTTTTTACTTTAAAAGTGTTGCCAGGCAACGCTGGTGACTCCGGCTACCTCGGCCATTCCAGGTGAAACTAAAGTCTCCCGCCAAATTCAGGGATTAGTCCCCATCTCCTAAACGAATTCACTTTTGCCTGGTCCGCCAGTCGGCTTAGCCAACCCAACCGAACCAGGGTCAGGGTCAGCAGCCACGGGAGGGCCTGGGTGCTGATGCACACGCTGCTTCCAACACCGACCTCCAGGTGAAACAGGTGAAGCAGAGGGAGCGCTCCACCTTCTGACACACACCAGTGGTTATTTACTTATTTTGATGGCTGTGCTGAGCTTAGGCAGCAAACTTAATGCGAGCTTTTTAATGGAACATGAACTCCAGCGGTTGCTGAGGGACCGGTTGTTTTATAGGGCTTTTCCACTCGCTCGCTCGCTCTCTCTCTCCATTCTTTCTCTATGTCTCTCTGCCTCTCTCGCTCATCAAGTCAAGGCGGGAGTTTACAGGAACAGCAGGCAGGCAGGGCCTTGTCACACCGCGGAGCAACACAGGAATGTATTGTATGCGTTAGAAAGACAGGACAGCTGGGGCGAAATAGTGCGCCAAGTTCCCCAAACCGGGCTTCGGTGTGCAGAAACGCGCGGTCTTCGCTCCCCCGAGAGAGGAGGGCGTCGAGTTTGTGTTCCACGCTGGTTTAGGCGCCGCGCCGCGCCGCGTCAGGCGTGATTGGTGCCGTAAAACAAGAGTCACATAAGCGCACACGCAAGTCAGCCGCGGAGGAATCCTTAAGGTTGCCAGTGAGTGCCGCGGCTCTGAAAGCACACACAGTAAATTGAGGCTTCGGTTTTGGAGAAAACCCGGGCTGGATTCTGATTTTAATCTGAGGCAAAAACACATTTTAAAAGATTAAAAATGAAGAGGCTCGAGAAACGCTGATTCCCTCTCCTGTAAATAATACTTTTAACCATTCTGGAGTGTTGAATTGCTGACATTTAAAGTCCCATAATATTTTTTAGCCGCCATATGCTAATGAGGTGTGCTGGACTGGAGGGAGCGGTTGCTGTACTATGACCTCTATCTAGGCTTGACTATCTGTGGCTGCACTGTGACAGACACCAGCAACACACACTGGGAGGGGAACTGGTTTTACTGGTGGTCTGGAAGCTGGGACACTCGTACGACCTCCTCAAGGTCAGCCGGCAGTCCCCAGAATGCAGTCTGAGCAGTCAGCAAGCTACCCCAGGGTGGACATTTTGAAATGTTGCAGAGAAACTTAGCATAGCTTTAGCATTCATGGAGTGTGTAAAGTTTATACATACCTACTTCCGCTCATCAACGTGCTGCAGTGTGATAAAGCAGATTGTAGGCACAAGTTTGTAGGCACAGGTTTGGCCTTTAAAATCGGCTTAAATATTAAACCTTGATGTGAGTAATGGTTTTGAGAAGTTTTATGCATACAGATTTTTAAAGAGATACGAGTTAAAAGCAAAGCTGGTAAAAGTTTTATTAACCTTGTCGTTACGCTGCTGCAATATACAGACGTGTTTTAAACTGTCCAAGTATTGTATTTTGTGTAATATATGTATTTTTACTAGTAAAAAAAAAAAATTTCTAACACTAAATACTAAATATACAACATCAGCCTGTAAAATGGAAAGGGAAAAGTCCAGGAGACACAGGCTGCGCATGCATTTTTGCCATCTGCATTTAAAACCCTGGATGCCCCCAGAAGTTGCCTCCTGCGCGTTGAAAGTGCACGTGCTTTTTAAAGATAAAGACTGCACAACGGCTGCCTCTGACTGGCCAGTTTGCACCGAACGTTTGAGTCGGACTGCAGATCAGATCCAGCTCCAGCCCGGATTGTCGAAGCATGCTGAAGGCCAGAAGTATGCAACCGCAGGCGTGTTTAGACCGACTGTATCTAGACGGCGGCCCTCATCCTGCACAATCTCTCCAGTCTGTCTGCGCTGGAATGCCGCCACTGATGACAATTCTTCCCCGGAACGACAGGGAATTATTTGGAAAAGGGTGGCAAAATCAACACGCCGCCTGTCGGTTATCCCCCCGCCACTCTGGGCCCTTTGGATCCTCTGTGGGTTCAATGAATCAAAGACCGTCAGCGGCTGTGGGATGCTGGCTTTAATCAAACATTTGGGCGCCCGTGTGTTCAGGGTCAGGAGCCGCCGCCTCAAAGAAATCACCTACAGAGACCAAACAGTGGGGGGACTTTTCCCATTTTGGTGCCACCGTGTTTTGGGACTGAGGACGCTGGGTCCGCTTCAGAGCAGGGAGGAGGCTGGACCGGACCCAGGGACCACATGTAGCACCACCACACGGGACCTCCAGGTGGAAAGGTCCCCGCCGCGGCCCCCGAGCACCTTTTTTCCCCGCTCGTACCCTTCCTCCACCCAGGCTCTTTCTTAACTGTCACGTCTGGTTGACACAAAGTGCTGGCCCACAGATGGGGGGGTCCACCCGTCCCCTGAAAGGCCCAGCTGTCAGCGGTTACATAATAGCCCAGCCTTGTCGGGTTCGCCGGACGGCTTTGTGAGCCTGTCACCCAACGTGATTGCGGCTGAGATTAAGTGGCGGCTGAGGAGGCGCGGTGGAAGGGCTTCCTACCTGGTCTCCAGCAGAGCCGGAGGGTTCGGAGAAGCCTTTAAACGCACTCCCTTTTCTCCTGCTTGATTCGGCTTTGACGCGCGTTTGACGGCGTTTTCTTCCACCCCAGAGAGGAGAAGAAGCCGGCCTGCCTGGGCGCTCGCTGCCGACCGCAGCCGCGATCAATAAGCGCTGATGAAATATCATCTAGCATAATGAATTCAGCCAAAAGGGAAAAAAATCCCGGTTTGGGAGCATGAAAGGGGTGGGTCCTGGCTTTGGATGGGCCGGAGGGTAAACAGGTTCGAGGTGGGGTGGCCGGTTTATTGAGGGCCTGATTTCCCCGGGGGGGAGTTCTAATTTGGGTACATTATGGCGGCGTGTATCTAAAGAAAGGCAGAATCTGCTTCAGTGGGTTTCCCATCGTTCCCAGTGAGACCATCTGGCTGATCCCAGGACCGGCTCACGTGCGTCACTTTTACAGCCCCTACAGGAATTTCTTGTTGGGGACTGCGAGGAGCCGTATGGTACATACATGTGCCAGAGATCAAAGCATCAAAGACATGGAAATATTGCACCCGCTTTGGGTTCCGGCCACAGATGGAACGTTTTGGGCCATAAAAACCATAATAATGACTGATTTGCTTGTTTTGGTCCCAAAGATGAAATGATCGCACTGTGAAATTGGCCCCGAGGGGCCGTCTTTGTGCCCCGCTGCCTCCTCCGCTGATCCCCGCGCCTCATCCTGCCAGTCCGGACCAGCTTTTTCCTCCCTCCGCTGCCTATAGAGAGGCCAGCCTTACATTAAATCTGTGTTTCTGCATAACCGGCCTCCCATGCGTTTTTCCCTCTGCTCTCAGTCTGCTGGGCCTTCTTCTGCCTCACTCTTCCTCCCTTTGCTGTGGAAATAGCGCCGGCTGAGCCCGCCGCCGCCTCGCTGTCAGCACTTTCGCATTCTTCCAGCACAAAACAGCAAATAAACAGTGTGGCGAGCAGGAGCGAGGGCTGAGGGGCGGCTGGTGCCCCCCGACAGAGCCGTTTCAGACTGTGGCTATGGAAACCCTCTGTCTTTCCCCACCTAATAGGTGTTTACGTTGCCGGGTTTGACGGACAGATAAAGGCTCGCTGGGGGAAGAGGCTCTTTTAAAATGCATTGTCTTCAGCACCTCCTCCCTCCTTTTTTATTTCTCTTAAAATAGGCCTCTCTGGCAGGTTAAGATGAGGCAGAATAAATTACTTTGGCTATTTTCTGCCCCCTCTTTCCCCGCCGTCTCCATCCGTACAGTTGCAGGATAGAAATTGCTCTCCTTGGTGCCTGAAATTAAACGTTGCCGTTAGTCCCCGTCTGGTCCGGGAGGCCTCTTTATTGGAACCGTCTCGGCGAGGATACGCGGCGCCGGCTCCCATCAAACCGGGGACATTGGAAATCTCTTCATTTGGTGGAAATCCTTTGGCGGGAACGCTTGTCCGCTTGTGCGTCAGGTATAAAAGGTATATTCAGAGTTGGTTGTTCATCGACGTGGCTAATCCATATGCTAAACCTGCCGCTATTGATTTTTTTTCTATTTAAAGTCGACCACAGGAGCGACGCCGCGGTCTGTGGCCGTGGCGTTTCGCACTCGGGCTGCGGGTTCCGCGACTGTCGGACCTTCTCCACGAAGAGAGGCTGTTTAATGAATCGCTCTGGGTTTGTTTCTGCAACCTAATGCTGAATTGCGTTCGGGCCAGTTGTCTGGAGGAGGCAGGCCGTACTACGGAGACACATGCCAAACAAAAACCCTTGGTTGGCACTATGATGTGGGCTCGGGGCCTTTGCCAGCTCGCTCTGCAGCGCCCGTGCCAGCCTTTTATAAATGCCCTATTTGGCAGGAACCTTGCCCAGCAGTGTCTCTTAAGGTTCTGGTTCAAATACCCCCTTCAAATGTGAAGCCCGTCCAAACCCTAAACGGTCCAAATGACGCGTTCCAAATCGTAAGCTCTCATATCACATTCAGAGGAAAACGTGGATTATGTTTTATCAGCTCCGCTGGCAGCAGATGGAGGAAACTGAAAAGTCATATGTGCGCCCTCCTTTTTCTTGATTGTGGCGCGTCCGGCTGGGTTTTTGTCCGCTAATCTCCCGCACGCTCGTCCTAAAAGGTGGCGTCTGTTTCCATCCACTGACCCAGCTGAGAGTCCTCTGGTTCGGTGCAAAGACTCGACCCCCCTCCGCCCCCCTCCCCGCCCTCTGGCCCTGGTATTAGCCCTGTCTGCTAGGTCGCCCTGCAGCTGTAATCAGCACCTGAAGAACACACGCCAACCGCAGGGTCCCCCTATCACCCTGCCCCCCCGCTGGGTCTAGATGAAGTTTTGTTTTCACAGTCCCGCCCCCCCCCGACACCACACCCGCTGGCTGGGCAAAAGGTCGATGCTGAAGTGTGCCGCCCCACGTGGAGACCATTCCCATCACAACAGAGGGGCCCGTATCGTATCCTGGCCTGGCCAGCTCCACTGGCACCACAGCCACGCCCCTTCGTACCCCCGTTAGCATGAAACAGAACCAGCCCGACAGGTCCAGCAAACTGTCCGTCCTCAGGGCTGGCTTGGCGTTCTGTTTTCATTCATCTCCCTTCAAATATAGTTCTAACATGTACTCCAATGCCAATTTCAAGCTAAACTGCTAATGCTAATGCTAATGCTAATGCAAATGCACATACTGCCCCCCCCTCCCTGTTTTTCTTCTTTCAATTTCATTTCATTGTGGCTTTTGTAAGTTAAGGCACTCGTGCTTGAAACAGCATAAACACCGGCCCCTATAAGAGCAGAGAGTTCAGGCGCAACAAAAGGCGCCTCTGTAAACAGTCGGCTAACAGAGTGGGACAAGAAAATGATTCAGCCGGTAACAGCTGAAATACGCCCAATTTCACTACGCCAGAAGATTGGTCTCTTGAGCGTCTGAGTGTCCCGGGGAGTGAATTACATCAGCCGTTTTTCAATATAATGCTTGATATCAACATACTGATATTGCGCGCAGGTGATGGGTTCTCCATTAAAATGCTCCTCCGGTTCTGCATGGACTCCATTTTCTGCTACGGCTGCCTGTAATTTATTTATTTTGCCCACATCCATTCGCTGGCGTCCAATTAATCTTTCCGCTGTGCCGTGGTTGGTATTGACGGCTGCTCTCCTACAGGTAGCCTGTTCACTTCCACTTCTACGTGTCCATTGGCGCCCGCCGTCTCTCCGCCAAGCAGCTCTCGGGATCCGCTGTCGGTGGATTTTCAAAATAAAAGCAGGACACATGCCTGCCATCGCTGGAGACAGGCCTGTGGTTCCGAAATCAGTCATTTAAAATCCATCTGCACCTGAAATGAAGCTTTAGGACAGTGTTCTCTATATAAATGTTAAATAAGGCTCTTTAGTATGGATGCTACCAATTTCCCTGCTTGCTTCTTAGCTCTTATCATGATTGTCTTTCTGGTGTAGGACTGTTGTAGCATCAGCAACAATTTAGACCTTTGGTTTAGCTCACAGGTGATTTTCAGTGACGAGCCTGTTGAGCAGAAGCTAACACACTTAGCATCTTGGCCCAGGCTGAGCAGCTCCCGGTACGCCGGCGCAGCCACGAGGTTTCTCTCACTATTGAGACGATTCTATGCAGGGCTGCTTTTGTGTCTCCGTTAAAAGAACCAACAGTTTTTCTGTGCTTGCTGTGTGGATGCTGTAATTTTGAAAGCTCTTAACCTTCGTGGCTTCGTCGAGATCAGGGGTCCTTTACTTTACACCAGAAAATTGAGTGTTTACGATTCAGCTCTGCTGCTTGTGATATGTGTTTTTTTCTGATCTTGGCAGCAGATTATTGCACAAAAAAAGGAGATAAAAGTGTCCCGGAGTTGCCTGATTGTGTCAGTTTCATTCCTGGCGTTGGCGTTCCGCCTGAGAGGAGAGGAACCGCTGGGGGAACCTTTGCTGGGATGCTTCAGGAGCATCCTGGAGTCTGGACTGTGGCCGCTGCTCAAGCTGTGTAAGTGCTGAGCTCCTGCAGGAACCAAGCGGGTCATCTCGGTGCACATTTTCCAGCAGTGTTTGCATAGCTGTGTGTGTGTGTGTGTGTGTGTGTGTGTCAGGTGTATGTTTAAACAGCAGTTTTGACACACTAGTAAACAAGCATCATCTGGGAATAGGGCGGATGCTCGCTGCACTCACAAAGTGGCGCTTCCTTCCTCTACACACTCCAGACTATGTTTGGAACTACTGCCTGGCAACCATTTGGACAGCGCCCAACCGCGCGTGTGTGTGTGTGTGTGTGTGTGTGTGTGTTGGGGGGGGAGGCAGCGTGGGGTTACTGCTGATATTGGGCCCTGGCATGCATTAACGACGGACACCCGAAGGCCTCACATGCTCCGCGTGTACGTTACCTCGCCGCACACGTGGGCGTGCTCGTTGCATCTGCATGCGCGTGTCTGCGTCGCTGAATTGAGCTCCGCTCTCGTTAGGAAATTCCACGCCACGCTACTGGGTCGTCTTGGCGACCGCGTGGCTCCGTTCCCAGACTAGATCCCGAGGGATTAAAGTCATAGAAGAATCTAACGAGCGATCAGTCATCAGTTAACGAGAGCGACACCTTCAACTGCTCCAAGACCAGATTAACGGAGGAAAATCCCGACTAAACGTGAATTAATATTAAATATTACAGCCTTCGGCCTGGGGCTTTACGCCAGAGCAAATTTTACAAGGTTTCAATTTAACTTTTATTTGTTAGCCAGAGGAATAAACCTGCAATATCGGTTTGATCTCGATCACTCTGGAAAAGGAGCCGGCTGGAGCAGATCCAAGCCGCTGCCTTGGCGACGGCCGAGGAAGCCGACGGTGATGCATCACGGTCATCCTCGCGGGGAGGCAGTGGCGGGGGGCCACGAGTAAACACTCCTAAATCATGGTCCTGAGACAGAGCGCGGGGGCTGGGGCGGGCTGACGGAGCCCAGGCCTGGTTTGAGAGCAAGTCCCGGTTAACTTGTTGATGTCTTTTAATGCTAAAAACACAATTAGCCTGTTAGCTCACCTGGTCTTACACCCTGAAAGTTGTGGTTCATCTTGGAGTTGGCTGCTAACTGCTAGCTAACTTTAACATCAGGACATTATCGTGTTGTTAAGCAACCTCGTTTGGACTGTTGCTCGGAGGAGAAACTAGTTAAACCCTGGAACCGTCGGGGGTCCCAGAGGAACAATGGTCCCATCTTCAAACACCTGTGTGATGGGCTCCATTGTCTGCCGATGGGATGCTAACACTTGGCTTCAAAGCAACAATTGTGATGTTTCTGCGCTTTAAGCCTCTTTAAGCTAGGTCAAGTTCAGTCGCTGCCATTTAAACGCCGCTGAAGGCTTCCCGTACTCGCTGCCGAGCTTGTCCGGACAGGCGGCGATAGGTTTTAGAGCCAGCCGCATCCTTGTAAAACAAGAGTCGCATAAATAAATGCATGGCACTTAGCTGCACGGGAGGTCTTTAGCGTCATGTTGTTGCTCTCCCACTGAGATTTACCACAGAATCTCGGTGTTTTGACTCACTTTGCAGGTTGCAATGGAGCCACAGAAGCGTCTGAATGGCAGATAAATGTTTTTCAAGGTGAGCATGGAAGCACAGCGCAGGTTTGAAGCCCGCTTCTAAAATAGGAGCAGAGGAAATGGAGCATAGAAAGCAGGATGCTGTCTTTTTAATGCAGAGAATAAAGACTGCGCTCCATACTAATAAAAAGCAAGTTTATGCTAAAAAGAAAAAGCAGCACCCTCCCTCCCCCTCCGCGCTCAAAGCCTGCTGCACACTCTCTCTCTCAATTACACACACACACACACACACACACACACACCTCCCTTAGCCTATATAAGCAGACAGCAGCTGAGGTGACCCCCTCCACCCTGCATATAGTCCCCTTTATTAAACACACAAAAGCTGTATTTGCCGTTCTAAAATACACGTGGACAGTTTTGTTGGTTAAACTTGAAGTAAATGAGGATCTCTTTTTTTTCTCAGCACGGGCAGAGTGAGCAGTGGAAGGAAAAAAAGCCCCGCATTGTGGAGAGGAAGGCAGAGCCGAGCGGCTCCCATCCCCCACACCCACATAGCAAAGTTCCTCCGCGTTTGCAAGCGGCGCTGCTGCATTCACGGACCCCGGCGAAAGCTCGGACACCGAGCCTGCCGCGTCGTTGGGAGCGCTTGGTGGCTAAAGATGACGCTCCTTTTGACCCTGTTACACAAGTTTATCCTCTCTTTGGCGGTTAGGGCTTTTGGCGTGCTTCTCAGGTCTAGTTTAACAACTGAATAAATGTTAAATGCGATGTTATTCGCAACAGTTTGTCAAAACACACCGTGTTGTAGATTCTGTTTACTCCACTTTAGTAATGGTGTTTTTATTTATAACAGTGCCTTGCACACTACATTTATTTGCTCTTTATTAAAACAACGCTCGTGTTAATGTCAACAATATCGGTACATACACCTCGCAAAGTACCCCCCGGCTTTTCACTTGTTTACGTAGCTTTAGCACAGAGTTATTAGCACTAAAGCGCCACGTTTGCTTCTCTTTGGTCTTATTTTTACGCGGTAGGATAACAGGTTCGGGCAAAGGTGGCGAAATCTCCCACGTTCCGTAAAGCTAGCATGAAAGCTGCTGCTGCTGGGAGAGCGAAAGGCAGAGAGCACGAGAAAGGGGGTGGGGGGAGAGAGAGAGAGAGCGGTGGAGAGACCTTGGCTCTCACTTGACGCTAATTGCACGGGGCAACTTTAGACTCTCGCCAAATCTCTTCTCGTTCTCGGGCGTGATGCCGTGAGATTTTGAGTTTCTCAGACAGATGCCGCGCAAGGAGGCGCTGCATTTTCAGCGGCTCCTTCACTGTCACCCTTTCAACATGACTGTTTCTCCTTTTGCATCTTCACTTCCTGCTCGTGGTTGACTCAGTCCATCCCCCAACCTTCCTTCTTTTTCTGTCCTCTCTCACCCTTTCTTTCTGTCTCCATTTCTCTCTCTCTCTCTCTCTCTCTCTCTCTCTCTCTCTCTCTCTCTCTCTCACACACACACACACACACACACACACACACACACAGGCTATGATTTCATGCCATCATCTCTACTTTCCTCCTCTGAACTCACCTTGCTCATTTGCAGTTTTGGACACAGCCTCTGTGCTTCGTGGAGTCCTTCACCTCCAGCCGTTTGCCCACTCTGGTAGCAAAAAGTCTGTTTGGTTCCACTTCTTTAACGAGCTAATACGATAAATGCACCAATGAAGCAACAAAGAGCAACACGCAGCTCATGCGTAAAGCAATTTCTGTCATCAGAATGGTTGGATAGTTATGGTTGACTTCAAGAGATAGGAATATAGTGAATGGGGGGGCATTTTAATTGTTTAATACCATTAAATTGTGGACACAGTGTCTGCAATTTTGCAGCCTTGAAGGGAAGCTTTGTATATGAGAGCTATTTTTGAGGCCTATCCGATGTAAAGCGTGCCAGGCCAGCCAGCGATGTGCAGCCATTGAAAATAAGATTTAGCACTTAGCACTTGGTGGTAGCTTTAATCAGCAGACTTCATTAACACCACCAGGGAAGACAGTAGCCCATGAAGGAAACACACACATGCAATACACATCGAGTCATATAATGAATGCTTTATTACATACAAAGTTATTAAACTTGACTCATGTATCACATCTGTAGGTAGAACAATGCACAAAGTGATGGCACAGTTGTCAGAATCATGTTGAACTGCGTGTTCAAAAATGTAAATGCATGTAAAGAAGCACTTTAGTAAAATATATGTTAAAAAGAAATGCGTCGACTATATATTTGTTAATGCATGTGTGTTTGTCACAATGTACATTGTATACCGATAAAAGAAACAGTAAAATTCATCATGTCGCCTCTAAAACTAGTTGCAAATCACTCTGACTTTATTTCATAATTTTTCAGCAACCCACTGAGCTTTCCAACACACGCTAACATTTAAAGACGTCGACATTTTCAGTTTAAAAAACAAATTAAATGTGCAAACACGCAGTTTTGGGGGCAGAAGCAGCGTTGGCGTATGCGCCCGGCGCAGTCCCGATCCACTTTTCACGGCGGCGTCCGCTCCGGGTTTTGGTTTTCTCGCGACAGGTCGGTAAGATGGCTGTGTCTCGCGGAGCCTCGTGCTGGTTTGGTTGATTTCTAGCTCGCGCTCTCGTTCTGTAACAGAACCCCCCCTCTCAAACACACACACACACACACACGCACACACACACACTCACTCACTCACATTAGTGTCGCTGAAATACATTTTTCCGGCTCCGTATTTATATATTTTCCTTCCGCCAACTTTCCTCTGGCCGTTTTAACTTTAAACGGAGTCGCGGTGGATTACCGGATACCGGTCCGGGCGGAGGGCAGAGGAGGAATGAACCGGGACAACGGGTACGTTCGACTAATAAACCCGATCGTATTTATATTCAATGTTTTTTCGGAGTTTGACCGTGAGTGAGTCGCCGTGCTGAGAGAGAGAGAGGTACAGAAAGAGTGGGGGAGAGAGAGAGGGATATCATGGCCGCTCAAGTCGCTAGCGTCGCCACTCTCAACACTAGCCCGCCATCCGAACTCAAAAAGCCGGACCGGGACTCGCAGGAGGAGTCGGTACCGGGAGAGAAACAGCATGAAAATAAGGAACCGGGACCTGACGGTGGATCACCGGGCCAGAAAGAGCTGCAGGACGGGACCGATGCTGGAAATGCTGGGGGAGGAGGGGATCCTGATATGAAGAACGGCAACGGGAATCTGTCCAGGGTGAATAATAATAGCAGTATTCAGAATGATTCCGGCGGGCCCGAGGGGAACAACCATCCCGGTATGGGACATCACCACCCGGGCCCCTTTCCTCCACCTCCTTACGGCTACAACCAGCACTACAACCGGGCCCCTTTTCATCAACATGGCGGACAACAAAGCCCTGGCATGGCAGCTGCATCGGGGCCGGGCATGATGGACCCTTACCCCCCTAATTCACACGAACACGGCTACCCCAACCATTACAACAACTACAGCCCCTACCCCAACAGGACTTCTTACCAGGGCCAAGGCTACGGGGCCATGAATTCCCCGCGTAGCACCCAGGCTCCGGCGGCCGGGGGGCAGCCAGGCAAGCAGCAGCCAGCAGGAGGAACCACGGCCATGGCTGCCTCCTACAACAACCAGAGGTTTAACATGGGAAGCCAGCAGCCCACGTCCACGCCAACTTTGAATCAGCTTCTGACATCTCCCAGCTCGGCCAGGAGCTACCCGAACTACCCCCAAGGAGACTATAACAACCAGGAAGGGGCCCCCAAGGCAGCAGGGGACATGGGCAGCACTCAGTACGCCGGGGTCCATCCGGGTTGGCAACAAAGGAGCCACCATCCGCCCCCCATGAGCCCGGGCAACAGCGGACAGCCCCCCAGCAGAAACCAGGTAAACTCCCTTCACTCCTCTCACGCTTGGCTCGAGTTGTGGCCCCGCAGCGGCTCCGAGGGGCCGCCGCAGAGTTGTGTTTTGCATCGGACCAGCCATTGTCTATGTAGCAAGAGCTCTAAAATGGCTGCCTCCCTGTTTCTCCCAACACCACCCCCTGCATTAGTGTTTAGACACACAGAGAAGCCGCATATTCTGCGGGAAGCAACTTTGCGGGCCGCCGCCGCCCGCGTGCGCGCGTCCCTGCCGGGTGCGGGGCCGGAGTTTGGCCGGAGTTTGCGGGGATGTAGTGCGGGTGCTTGCAGAGGGAGATAAGGTCACACTTGCTCGCACTGGCTCTCCATCCCCATCCCCACCCCATCCCATCCCGGGCCGGGCCGGGCCGGGCCGCGCCGCGACCGCTATCGGAGTAGCGCGGACGGCTGTCAGCGCCGCGAGGCGATGCAAATGACGGAGAGCCGTTAAAGGGCATTTGCATGATCGGGGGAGGACCCCCGGTTGTTCCGAGAGAACCCGGCGAAGCGGCCGCTGCAGGCCGGGGCGATCGGCGTCTCACGAGCCCGCGAATGCGTGGAAGGGGCCCCGCACGAGCGGCGTGGGAGCGTGACCGCGATTGATTCTGCTGCGGTTCGGTTCGACCCGGCGCCTGCCCCCCCCTCCCTCGCTCCGGATCCCCCCCAGCCTCCCCCAGCCCGCAGCCGCCGCTCCCCGCCTTCCTCCCGCGTGTGGCGGCTGGTAAGCGCGGCTCCGCCGGCCGCCCGGCCGAGCGCGCACGGCTTGGCTTTGGGATTTGAATTATGGAGGTAAAATCCTGCTGTCAGAGCCAGGAGACAGTTGGTCTTAGGTTGACATGCGAGCAGAGATCTGATTGGCTCCCCGGCCCTCCGCTCCCGGCCCTTCATAATTGCATCTAATAGGAGGCTGCAGGAAAACGCCCCCCCACCCCCCTGCATGGCTGCATCCGCCACAGCGTGCAGATGTGACAGCACGGCTGCATTTTTCATCCCTTTAGAATAAAATAAAGCCGCGTCCTGATTTAGCTGCGTGCATTTTGCAGACTTTGCTGCCGTGTAATGGCCGGCCGGGGTGTCTCCATCTGCATGAGCGATGCTCTGATTTATTGGCCCGTTTTCAGCTGAGCTTCATGTCTCTTTTTGTCCGTAGCTAGCTCGCCGTCCAGGAGGCGTGAGGGAGTTTAAGGTTCCGGCGAAGGTGTGGTCCGAGGAGTTGTGCTCCATGTGCCAGAGTCGGTTGTTGTTGTTGTTGTTGACAGAAATCGGCGGTGTAACCACGTAAATAACGCTTTTATCCTTGCTGACAACTGGAGGGTGAGGGAAACGTTTACGTACATGTATGCACTGTTTTGCATCCAAGCTAGCTCACGTGTGCCTGTCATTGGTTGTTTGACAGAGTTAGCGCTTAGCAACAACCTGTGGTCGGTAAACTTACATCTTTGCTGTCTAAATTAAGCAAAATAGGCTGTTTTTTTATCCAGTAAAGTAGCTATACGGCGCTGTATCAGTGTCGTTGTAGCCTCACGAAGCGGCTAGCTAACAGACGAGACCTAAACGCTGCTTTTTATTAGGACTAACATTTATTCATCCTTCTGTGTCCCGCCGGGGCTGCTGTTGAGCTAGTATCATGAGTTTAGCTAAACCGTTTCAACTTGTCAGCTGTGATTTACACGTTAGGCTGTTTGTGAGGGAAACGTCACTTTTGTCCCTCTTCGAGTGGCGCTGCTGTCGTTTATGTGGAAATTCTGGATTTCTCCTTTTCGTTTTCTCTTCCTGTTAAAGGTCCACCCTGAGCGCCAGTTTCAGCGGACGTCACGGCCCTCGCGAGCGTTTCTGACCCTCTTCTAGCTCCGATTTAGCCGTGAAGTCACAGGTGCAACAGTAGCATCGACTAAAACAGTGGAGAGCTGAGAAAAGGCCTTTTAAAACATACTGGTGGTGAAATGTGTGTTCGTTTCATATCAGTATCTCGTTTTTGTTCCTGCAGGACAAAGATCCAAGCGTGTCTTTGTGTCCCCAGTCAGGGATTAAAGCTGCGACCTTGAAACAGCTGATGAATGTTTTTTTACAGGTTTTTACAGTTTTTAGTGTCATGCAGAGCGGCGTGACGGAAACCTCGCTGCTGCTGTGGACTTTAAGGGGATAAAACCTGCTGAAGGTGATGGTTTGATAATCCGGGTGAGGCTGTGCTTCGGTGCTGGACAAGCGCGACTGGACGTTCAGGGCGAACGCTCGGGGAGACGCGTCTTCGCCAGCCTTTAGCGAGCGTAGCCTGTTAGCTCCCTGGGTTTTTTGCTAGCCCCGGGGCGTGTTGCGAGTTGTTTTGGTGGCTGTGTGTCGTTTAAACCCGAGTAAATGTCCCGCTGTGCTACCTGGAGGACGCCAGGTGCTAATCACACTAGTTTGTGGGGTTTTCTGCAGAGGTCGTCCATGGAAAGTCTTGGTGAGGGCGTTCGGCGTCATGTTTACCTCCCCGTTCCGTAACCGAGCCGTAATGAGCTTTTTAACACAATTGATGACTGTTTGGCTTTTTGTCTCCTTTTAACCAGGTGAAGCTTTAATCTTGACTCTTGCTGTTACTTGGAAGATTTGAAACGTGTATTTCCAGGTTTTCATCGCTGGAGCTCCTCTTTCTGCTGCTAAAGGGCAATTTTACAAGTTAAATTAGATTTAAATGACAATCATTGTGCTTTAGAGCCTGGGTTATTTCTATCCCTGAGCCGCTGTATTTTGTCACAAATCATAGAAATCTGACAATTTATCATAACCTTAAAGAGTTTTTGGGAAACAATGTAGAATTGTGACTAAAGCAGCATTCATTTAATAGTGTTGTGATGAATATTTGCAGCCGTGTTGATGCTCGAAAACTTTCTCTGAGAGCGTCAGTCCATCACATCGGGACACTTTTGTTGTTTAGGTTTTCAAGACCCGAAACCAGGCAGATTAATCCAGACTCAACGTGCTGCTGCAGGAATAATTAGGACCGGAAGCAGCCTTTTGTCTTCCTGTGATCCAGCAGGATTGAAGCAGACGCTCCTTTTCTAAGCAAAAGGCTCCGTTTTTGAGCTTTAGGAGTCACATCCAGCTGTTTGTGTGTGTGTGTGTGTGTGTGTGTGTGTTTGTGTTTGTTTGTGTGTGTGTGTGTGTGTGTGTGTGTGTGTGTGTGTGTGTGAGGATCATAGGGGGAAGTTGAGTCGCAGGTCTGCAGTGCTGAGTAATGATTCTCCCCGGGCTGCATGGACGGCCTCTGTGTGTGTGAGTGGCTGGAGAGTGTGCACGTGAGGGAGAAACGGTGTCAGCGATACCCGGGGGAGTGGCGGCGGCGGCGGTGGTGGGGGGGTGTTTTGTGAATGATCTTCGTCTGCCTCTGACAGCTGCGTGTGTGTGCGTGTGTGTGTTGTCAGGAGCTGCTCTGACCTGCTCTTTCTCCACGTGTCGTCGACCTCCCGCCTTTTTCAAGGCTACAGGCTAGCGCCAGCTAGCTAATACTCTATTTGGGTCCCAGCTGGAGCAGAAACGGATGAATATGGCTGCTCATCGGCACCGTCGGGGGCCGGTGTCGACCCAGGTGGCCCCGTCTGCAGCGTCTGGGGCAGACGGATCGATTGCCGGCCGGGGTTTTGTTCTAATTTGATGAGCTTATGGATATAAAAAAGAGCGTCCTGCCGTCAGCAAAGTTACGCAGAAGAAAGCCGCAGCAGAAAGGCCCTTTGATGCCACTCTGTCGGGGTTGCGTTGCAGGTTGCCGCGCTGATGCAACAAAGAGCCGGTCGCGACTGCACACGCCCGGTCAGTCTGGGACATGAGGCTACTGCTGGCTGGTCAATGGTTTGAATGGTAACGGTGAAGTGTGCTAGTGTGACTAGCCGCTCTTTACTTGCTAGCAGTGCAGTCCAAGCTCGCTAGGCTAACTGGTATCTCTTTCGGGGCTTGTTTCCCAGGGTGATTCCTAAGGCGTGACCTGGCCTGGACGCAGCAACCTGGTGTGTTTACCTCTGGTGTGTGTGTTTTCAGAAGGGTGTGTGTAGCGTCTGGAGCCATGAGGCGAGCGCTATCCCAGCCAGCTTCCTAAGTGGCTTTACCTCAGCCTGGGTATTTTTGGAAGCGTAGTGAGTGACACACTTCTGGTAAAGGCCTGTCCAGGACGCCAGCAGCCATCCAAAGAGGAGTCCTGCTCAGCGACCCGAGCTGCTAGCGCCGCGTAACCCACACGGCCGCCTTTCGCGGAGGGGAACGCACTCCCCCCAGCGCGTCAGGTGGTTTGTCTCCAGGCTCGGCCTGGATGACGACCTGTGTAACCTGAGCGCTAACCGTTAGCGGCGCGCGACGGTAAACACTCCACAGAGGTGCTCCGTGGTGTCTGTGAACCGATTTGTGTTCACTAGACCTCAATCAACCGTCGCTGCGAGTGGGAGCGGGTTTGCTACAGGAACCTGGCCCGTGGTGGCGAGAAAGCGCGCCGCCTTATCAGGAAGACCCATCGCTCACCCTTAGCTCGACTTCCTAAAAGCAGAAAGTGGAAGTTGTTGTTCTCGTTGCTCTGACCCTTCCTGGGTTCTTTAGCAGTTTAAGCAGCTTTCCTAACCTGAATTGTTGTTATTTTGGCGCTAACTGCAGCGCTAACCTCTGCATGATGGTTTGGCTGGAATAACAGCTGATATTCAGACACAAATGTACTTATATTTATCTTTTCTGGTGTTTGTGCCTCACTCTCTCCTCCCTACCTCTGCTTTGAGCATAAATCCCAAATAATGGTCATCGTCACGTCTGCCAGATGCATCACCTTCACCGTTATCGTGATAAACATCTGGTCAGGCCCATGTGGCGGCTGCTCGCCTCCTTCTCTGAGCCGCCGACGCCCTCAAATATGAGTTTGTCCTGACAGGCTGACAGCAGGCGGTCAGGGTGGATGTTGTCTCGCTTATAAGTCCAACCTCATCAGGCTGACAGGCCAGGCAGTCGGCAAACCTCCGCTTTATCAAACCAACAACCTGACGGGCTCGGGAAGCCATTTCCTTTAGACTGGGAACCAGTTTATACTGGCAGCGTGGTTGGGATGCCCCAGTCAAAAGTGCCTGTTTGTACGTTATTACTAATTGACGCTACTGCCAGCTTTAGGTAAACAGCTTCAGATTACGCCATGTTTGCTTGCTAGTACAGGATGGTGCCTTCAGGGTCGCCTTGGTTAAATCAGCTGTTACTTCAGGGAAATTCTAAACTTTGAATCACTGTTTTTTTTTTTGAGGCTAATATTGATGAAGCAGCGAGGTTGCTATCATCTCAAATAACTTTGTGCTGTTTAACATGAGTTAGCATTTTAGCCTGATTGCTGCTAAAAGGTAGACATGCCTATTTTAACGCTGCTGGTGACACATAAACACTTCATTTTTTATCCTTCATGTTAAGATGGCAGGTAGATAGAGTAGATTATGATATAAATAGAAAATGTCATGTTTTGTTATGCTAGCTGGTTGCCCAATTTATCCTTTAAAATATCACGCTCGTCCTTTCCCTGTCTGACATGTGATCCGTGTGACTCAGCCGGACTGGCGGTGGCCTTAGCCAGGGTGCGTTAGCGCTGGCGTGTTGCGTGTGGAAGGGCTTTAAAGTAGAACAATAGCAAACGCCGGGCCGAGGCCATGTGGCCGCGTGGCGGATTAAATTAGCAGCAGTTGTTTATCTTCTGTCCCCCGGGTCCATCTGCTCCGCTCGGGCCCATAGGCTCCGGCTCTGCTCCAGACCCCCAAATCGCACCCTCCCCAGCAAATCCCTACCCCTCTCTCTCTCTCTCTCTCTCTCTCTCTCTCTCTCTCTCTCTCTCTCTCTCTCTCTCTCTCACACACACACACACATACGCACATGCACGCACACACAGAGTTTTGAATAGTAATACCCACCAGCAGTCATGACACAGTATACTCGGGGCAGTCTCTTCTGCCAAGAGCGCTCTGCTTTTACTCTATGCAGATTAGCCACGTGCTAATTGTGGCTATTTATTTATTTTTTATGGAACAGAAAGAGAGAGAGAAAAAAAAGGAGGGGTGGAGTTTCCTCTAGAAATTGATTAGATGACTGAGCACTGGAAGGAAACAGGCGGTGCAGAGGTGTCTGCCGGCCTTTTGGAGTTAGCAGCTTTTAGCACCCGTGACGGTGAGGATGTTTCTACCGTTGATTTCCTCCGCTAATGTGATGAAAGTGTTTGAAACGAGCACAGCAGGCTTCAGCAAACGTGCCTGGTGTCTTCGCCTCTGCAGACAGGCGGGTGGGTAGCTGCGGTTGTCATGTGATCTGCGGTCGAGTCACCGGGGGATTCCCCTGACGCTTTAATGTAAATTAATTTTCCAATAACGCACAATTTGCGTAAACACCATCCTGTTTTTTTCCAAATTTTAACATGCTAATGCATGCCGCAATAAATAATCATAGGATAGGGACTAAATAGTCACTTTGCCAGCATATAATGTGCACTTTACGATGTCGTTAGACAAAGCTAACGGTTTTAATTAGTCAATAAGTTGGGCCAGTTGTGGGGTTTTGGGTTGAAGTGACAGGAAACTGTTAGTTTGTTTAGTTTGGGAGCTTACCTGACAATCCTAAAAGTGTAACCTTCTCCTCTGAGTACTTTTAGGTTGTAGTCGGTGCCCGGCTCCGTCACCGTCGGCTCTTCCTCGGAAACGTAAAAACAGTCGCCCACAGACAGTCGTCAACCATCCGGGTTAATAAAACCAACGCTTAACCCGGGGTTAATGTTAAACTGGCTCGCTGTTTCGCCTTGGAATGGTTTCTGTGGTGACATGGTCGTCCAAATGGAGCCTGCTAGAAAGATGGCGGCAATTAGCCGCATGCTAACTGAAGCTAACAACTTCCAGCTTGATGCTAAAGTTACCAGAACTCTGTAGTAAAGATCTCAGCTCCACTCAGGTTTAAAGGAGGAGAAAGCTGAACAGAATCCTCTGCAGTGACCTCCACACACACACACACACACACACACACACACACACACACACACAGCCCGCTCTGGGATGTTGCAGGATGTGTAACGGTGTGTCAGATGCGAACAACTTAAGCAGTGTGAGGAAAATCGGGGTAAACAGATCAATAAAACCCCGAGCTGAGCCCGGCCCGGCTCCCTCCCAGCGCTCACACATGATGGAATTAGGTCGAGAAGGTAAGAACATCTGAAGGAAGTGTAGCATCCCCGTTTTCCTGCGTCCCTCGTCTTTAAAACTCGGCCCAGATGTCGGCGGCAGTTGTTTACGTCTGTCAGATGGGAGTTTGGGGCCGTTTTTTGCTGTTTTTTTGTTCCACTGACCTTTTTTCTAAGATGAAATGATAAAAATAATGATTTTATTGGTTTATCTGATTAATCTGGATGATTATTTTCACTTTGCTGGCGTATTTGTGGGTTTTTTGTCATCGTTGATGACATCAGTGAAAAGCTGTTTCGTGGACTGTTTGTCATCCACTAAGATGTGATGTCATGGCGGGACGTCCGGGGCGGCGAATGGGGCAACCTTTCTAGTGGGCTGGGGTTAAAGGGGTCGTTGGAGGTCAACGGAGGGTTCCTATCAGCTCTGTTACCTTTCCAAGTGCGTGGTTGCTAATGTCCCCAGGGACTGTAGAAACACTTCCGCTACCCTTTCCTCATCTTTTTCCTACACACACACACACACACACACACACACACACACACACACACACACACACACACACACACACACACACTTTTCTGAACCTGTAGTTGAGAGTCCTAGGGGAGGCTAGAAGGAAAACCTGGAATGGAATTCTCAATCTAGGATAATGATGGCTGACCCTCCCCACAGCCTGTTGATCCCACCGCCAGCACCTACAGGAACACACGCGCACGCACGCAGGCATTCAGACACGCTGCGGCCTCCCGCTGAGGCCGAGACCACCCCCCCCAGCTCCTCTGCACGCTGTCATTCATGGAGTGCCAAAGCCTGCTGCTTTATTAAAGCCCAGGAAGAGCTGGGCCTGGCCCGGGTTCAAACAGCACTGCAGCTGGGACCTGTTACATTTTCGGCAGACTGCCCTCTCCGTCTCGCTGGCTATAAATAGCCCCTGCGGTTGTCTCCTTTTACCAAGGAAAGGAGTGGTTTTTATTTTTTGGGTCAGGAAAAACACAGATTAATAACCGTGGGAAGCAAAGCTCAAGGTCAGCGGGCCAGTAGGTGTTGCTGCTTGAACGCTCTTATTGTGGCGGGTCGCTGCAGACGCCACGGCCGTGGGCGTGATGGCAGCGTGCGGGGTCAGGAGGGGTCTGTTGGCGGAGCTGAGTGCAACTGGGTTGTTTGTTTTGGTGGCTGCTGGTGTGTTTTGTTGTCAGAGGCGGTGGAGGGATTCCACCGGGTCGTCTCTTATGTACACACACAAATTCAGACGCTCGGCGACCTCGGCTCCAGCTGTTGACAGACGAGGCCAGCTCATTACACCCGCCCACCACACACACACACACACACACACACACACACACACACACACACACACACACACACACACTCCCGCTTTTGTTTCCCTCCTCAGATGTGTTGCCAGGAAGGCCTCCTGACCCAGTAACATCATCTGGTCCAGGTCACGTGGATCCCAGCACGCCCCCCCGCCCCGTCACCCCGACCTCTGTCACGGCGCGGCTCCAGCTGACTGGTGGGCTCGGCTCCAGTCGCCGCAGACGTTTCCTCACACATATTTTTTGTGCAGAAACCCCCCCAACGTCTTGGATGTAACAGTATCCACCCACTGGCACAATGATCTCCTGGGCAGGGAAACGCTGCTGGCAGATCTAGTGGGCTCATTCATTCATTCATGGCCAATTTTTTCCCTTTCTAGTAGGAAAGTAAATCCGCTACGTTTTCCCCTCCTCCTCCCGCTTGTTGTTCTATATTTGCTTGATTACGCTGTGACTGATTTGTGGGTCCATGCCTACGCCACACGTGTTTTTGTGCCCTGCATTTTGAATTTGCACATTCCTGGGAATTCCGCACCAGTTGGAGCTAAAGTTTGGCAAACTTCTGGGATAATTCCACCCGCTGTTGGTAAATTTGCGTAATGTAAAACTACATTTTTCCCACATTGTCCAGTAGACAGCGAACGCACCATCGTGACCAAACTTTTCCCTAAAGTTTCCCTCTTTTGTCCTGCAGCCTCCCAGCCCCATGGAGCAGGTAGGGAAGATGCGTGGGCAGCCGTACGGAGGCCCCAACCCGTACTCCCAGCAGCAGCAGGGCCCTCCCGCAGGGCCCGTGCCCCAACAGGGAGGCTCCTACCCTGGCCAAGGCTACGGTCCACCCGGTCCTCAGAGGTATCCGATGGGGATGCAGAGCCGAACCCCTGGTGGTATGGGCAGCATGCAGTATGGACAACAGGTGGGTGATGCGTGCACGCTCGACAGATGTTCAGGGTGGTCCGTTCCACCAGGGATGGGAGGCCCCAAAGACCTAAGGCTGAGAGATCGCCCGTCACCCAGCCAGCAGAACCTAGATCCAGACCAAAGGCTTGGCAGAACCAGACCCACGAAGTGTCGCTGGGTTCTTTTCATGACTGTGTTGTTGTTATCTCATCATGGCCTGTCTGATATCTGAGTGTGGACCTGATAAATGTGCTGCAGACGCAGCGGAGGTCCTTTAGCGTCATTACGTACGTAAGGCGATGCCGATTTCCATCAGATTCTGCAGGAATTGAAGGTTGCGTGAGTTTGGATATAAACTGGAGCAGGTTGACGAGTGGTGCGCCGCTACAAAGCTCTAATTCTTGTTTTTCTCCTCTTTTCTCCGCCGTGGTTCCTCCTAAGGTCAGGGTTTTCTCCTTTCATGCTCCTTCGTGGTAATGAAAAGGATAGGCATTATTGAAAGGCTTTTCCGCGCACGAGATTGGGTAGAATATAAAGAAATCCTCACATCCAAGTTCAAGGAGATGAAGTCAAAAGTCAATTTTTATTTTCACGGCTGTAATTTAAAGCGATACTCGGCTAAGTTCTCACCCTTGAATGATTTTTGTTCCTCACTTCAAATGATCAGATAGCTGCGCAGCGCGCTCGTCTCTCTTGCAGCCGCACGAAACAGATGCTTTGATTACTCCTCCGAGGATGAACGATAACAATCTGACCGTGGATTTTTGGCTCTTTTCAATTAACTTTTCCCTGTCGCAGCTGTGGAAACAGTGGTGTGACTATCCAGACGGTACAGAAGTAGCGATATGGCACAGAATCGGCCTTTAGCCTGGCTGCGCCTAGGCTAAGCTGGGTCCGGTGAGTAACCTTCCCGCTGGTCTCGCCTAGATGTCAGCCTACGAACAGCAAGGCCCAGGAGGTTACGGCCAGCAGAGTCAGAGCTACTACGGTCAGCACGGCCCCCCTCCCCACCCGGGGCAGCCGCAGCAGCCGCAGCAGCCGCAGCAGCCGCAGCCGCAGCAGCAGCAGCAGCAGCAGCAGCAGCCACCGCCGCCGCAGCAGCAGCAGCCGCAGCCGCCACCGCAGCAGCCACCGCCACCGCAGCAGCAGCAGCCGCAGCAGCCGTCCTACCCCGGTCAGCCCCAGGGCAGTTCTGGAACTTCCTACTCCCAACCGGGTCATCCTTCACAGCCACCGGGCCAACACGGACAGTCAGGATCCCCTTACCAACAGTCGCAAGGCCCCCACGGCCCCGCTGCAGGGCAGCCTCCCTACAGCCAGCCCCCACATTCTCAGCAAGGACAGCCGCCCTACGTCCCCCCCCAGCAGCAGCAGCAGCAGGGGCAGCAGCCGGGTCCGGGTCCTCAAAGTCAGCAGGGTCCTCAAGGTCAGTCTGGTTACCCGCAGCCTCCTGGACCGGGCCAGCCGCCGCAGCAGCCCCCGCCTCCGCAGCAGCAGCAGGGGCCCCCCCAGCAGCCAGGCGGGGCGGTCCGCAGACCCAGCAGCCTCCTGGTCATGGCCAGCAGGGTCAGCCTTCACCATACTCCCAGACGCCCCCGCTACCGCAGCAGCAGTCGCCGTACCAGAGGTTCCCGCCTCCTCCACAGGTAGCAACACCTCCTCCCTTGTGCGCCCTGACTCCCTTCCATCATTTAGAGGCTTTTATTTTGAATTTAAACCTGTCTTTAAACTCACCCTGACCCGACTTGGATGCTGATGCTTGGTTGGGCTTTTTTTCCTTGTCACCAGGAACTTTCCCAGGATTCCTTTAGCTCCCAGTCCAACGCTTCTGCTTCCAACCAGGCCATGGCGTCCAGCAAGAGCAGTCAGGAAGACAGCATGCAAACCCGGCCGTCCAGCCTCCCGGTAAGCCTCCTCCTGCGCGTCCTCTGGCTCTGTGACAGCCGCTTCCATAGATGCCCGGCTGCGCTCTGATCCTGCAGACTAATTCACCAGTCGATTCTCTGGCAACCGGTACCGGACGGACGTGGATAATCTGGCTTTGACTGGTGTTTTATCGATCAGCTCATTAGGACGGTGTTGACTTGTGCAGACTTCCAAAGATCCTCACTTTCTGATGCAAAATCTGGGACAAACGCCCACATTTTCTGCCGTGCGGAGCCCAATCAGCTGTGGATAGTGGGTGTTTTACCAGCGCAGAGTCAATATCAGCACTTAGGACGGCTGACGCCGGTGATTCCCAGGTTTGTTGTCCTGTCAGCCTCATTCCCAGGCTTTGGATCGGAACAGGCGGCTGTATTTCATACCGTATTCGTTCTTTTTCTGAAATTAAACTGTCGCCTCTGAGTTCCAAATGCATCAAAAGTCTGCAGGTAGGGTCCTAAACGTCCTCAAAGAGCCCGTTTCCGACAGGTGTAGCGGGCGGAGGAGGTGGCTTCCGTGGCGGCGTTTATAGGTCAGACTGCGGCGCTAACCTCGTTCTGGGTCTGGGGTGATGGAGGGTGAGATAATGAGATCCATTAAATGACGAGAGCAACGAAATTTGCGAGTATTTGAGCAAAGTCGTCGGCGTGGGCAGGAGGAGTTGGATAAGGAGGAAGAGGAGGGGGAGGAGGAGGAGGCGGGGAGTCGAAGCAAATAAGCCCAAATGGTGTGAGTGATTGTTTGGAATGGAGGATGCTGGGAGGAGGTGCAGCAGTCTATGCTAGTAGGGGATGCCCTCGGGATGTGTTTCCTCCTCTTTTATTTAGTTCTCTTCTTTTTTTATTTATTTATTTACACGTGTCTCAGCGGGCGCAGACATTTGGGCCGAGCGGGCCGGGCTGCTGCTGTTTTTATTTATTTCCTCTCTGACTTCCAGGGGATTCCCTGTTGGTGCGCTGTGATTGGTTGCAGGGGCCATTAATCTGGCCAAGGTAGAGAGGATCTCCCACCTCTGCCCCCCCGCGGAGGTCACGTGACGACAAGGCCGGCCAATCGCTGGCTCAAAGCAGCAGCTGGATCTTTGGGAAAACTGGTCGATCACGACCCCAAAGTCACACAAAAGAGGGGAAAGCCTCATTTTTCCTGCAGCCGCTGCTGATCTTTGATGCTAATGGTCGGTGTTCCCCAGGTTCAAAGCCACCTGACAGCCGTTAGCAAACACCGGCGCGTGTTGTTGTGTTGCGCTGATTTTTGTGCCGGCACATTTGCTTTAATCGGCCTCAGACTGTGATTGAATCCTGATCCTGCAGCGGCTCAGAGGTAAGCACCATTTAGCAGCTTTAGCTGCAGACATCACCTCACCCAGAGCGCAGATGGGCCCCGGTTGAAACAGGTGCTACACACCTGTGGAGGCAGGTACGGGAGCAGCAGTCGGCCTCGGGGAAGCGGCTCCCATCGGAGGAAGGCGGGGGAAAACAGGCAGAAAGCGTGGAACTGGCCCAGCAGGTCGGGCTGGTTTGTGGCTCTGGGACGCTGCGGATTCACTGGAAGCTTTGTCCTCGTAGAAACGGCCCTGATAGACGCAACCGTGGCTAAAGAGCCTCTGCAGCCTTGAAGCCCATTGTGAGCTAAGCAGGTCCTTGACTTCCAGGAGCGTCCTTA
>CAAE01012021.1:10164-40957 GCA_000180735.1 Tetraodon nigroviridis
AGAGCCAGTTGATGGTGCAGGAGTGTGAGGCCGTTGAGGCATTCACGAAGGCCACACGCCATAGGTAGCATCTACATGAAGCGAGAGTAGGTGCTAATAACACACTCTGGCATCTACATTAAATAATACTTGGTAATACTGCCCACGGAGCATACTGTAGCAGACATTAAAATACAACACCAAATGTGTTCTCTTAGGCCTTAATAGAATTCTCTCCATGATTTAGAATAATAATAATATTTGGATGTAAATATGATGATTATCTGCATATAGCCTGTAAAACACTGCAGGCTGGCAGACACCAAAAGGCCATTTACTCCCTGAGCTGTAAATAAAATTACATCTACAGAAACAGTACAGCATTTTTGTCATTGTATAGATTTCTTAAACAATGTGGAATGACTGGGGGAGCTAGGTCTGCCACAAGGATCAATCTTATATTTCTTTCTTATATCCTTTGCCAGCATTTCCCCTGGTGATATAATTTGAATGACGGGTTTGCAGGGAAGAACCTGGGCCTGTTCCAGCTCTGTTCTGCTCCCGAGAAGATGAAACTGAAGCAGAAACCAAACACGATCTGGCTCTCGTTAAAAGTCTGGAAGATAGAGACAGATCAGGTTATGAAATTGGTTGGTTCACGTAGGACAGCCGGTTCAAAAGCTCATTCAATAATCATTAAGTTGATAATCAATAAAAAAAGTAATTACATTTTGGAATATTGCTTACATTTCTGAATTTAAACAGTTAAGACTGAAATGACCATCAAATCATTATCTGATCTACGAGTAGAGACTTAAAGCTTCATTGTTTAAACTCTTCAAATGTGAACGTACCATTGATGGATCACAGCTACAAACGTACCGTTCCTTTTCTCGCGCAGGCCGAACATTCAGACGAGACACTTTTTCTTCCTGAAGTTTGACCCAGCATTTCTTTTGAGGCAGATTCTCTTGATCCGTGGCCACGGTGACTCATTCCAATATGAGCCGAAGCAGCTCGGAAAGGTGGGGCAGAAAGCAGCAAAATTAGCTGCAGGAAGCCACTTGTGGCATCGAATCAGAGCGAGAGAGGTTTAATGAGGGCGTTTGTGGGTTCTGGAGGCCTGTGGGGTGGTGCAGTTACAGGCATCTGTGCAGCCGGGCGATGAGCACTGATGGCCGGACTTCACGGTTAAGCCTTTAATGGAAGATACTCAGGAAGAGAAAGGTTCATTTTATCTGTATTAAGGAAGCCATAAAATCTGTGTCCACAAAGGCTAATAATACATAGTCCAGAAATGCTTTCCTTTAAATTTTAAAAACATTCCTGTCAGTAAAAAACACATTTTATTCCAATAATGCTCTCAACCACTATAGACTTCTTGTAACAATAGCAAGTATTGTGTGTGTAGCCACACCTAATAGAAGGCTAATAGAAGGCTTCCTTTCTTTCTAAACAGTCTCCAAAACAAGTAAAATCCTGAGTGGAACACATACACACACACGAAAATTGTCTGCACAAAAGTGTTTTTGAGTTTTGCTGCACCCTTTGGCTTCAGGGGGACTCACACATGTAGACTATTAGCATTAGCAGCAGAAAATAGCTGTGCTTTTTGAGTCTAAAACCCTATAATGTTACTGTGTAAAGTGAAGAGTTTCTCACAAAGTGTGTGTGAAGCGATCTGCCCAGCGATGCAGTTCTCAGAAGAAGTCCAGTTCTGTGTTGGGCCAGTCACGGTGATGGCAGGTTCCCGTGGAAAAGCAGTGCAGGTCTGGAGAATTAGGAGTGACAGCCAAAGGGCTGTTTGGGTTTACAAACTAGGCTGTCGTCATAAACGTCACACAAATTTGAAGAGCTGTTGAGTCAAATAACTGCACTAGGGGTCATAGGTCACAGGTTGAGGGAAAAAATCTTATAAGCCTGGTCCTGCTCAAGGTTTCTTCCTATTAAAAAAAATAATAATTACCTGCCACTGCTGCTAATTTGGGATTTTTTGGAACGTTGTGAGTTTGCGTGAGGTTTTGCCAACTTTTCCAACAGAAGCCCTCTACTTTGCACAATCATCTCTTTTTATAAATTATCACATATTTGCACTTCATTGCCTCATGCAATGTGTTTTCAGTCTTCGCATTAGACAGATGGGGAAACCTACGGTTAGAGGTGGGGCATTGAGGCCACCAGGAAGGAAACCAGAAAGGGAAATTTGCTCTGAAACCGGCAGATAATCCCAGAAAGTCTCAGCCCCGCTTTGGATATTTAAATCGCAAAAGTCACTACATTTGCCAGGTGTATTGTTTCAGCTCCATAAATACGAGAGGCTGAGGGTTTGCCTCATCTGTTCATGATGATGGCAGCAGTATATTCCAGGCCACACGCTGTCTTCCAGATTGGGCCGAACGCCCAAAGACATCTGATGGTAGGCGAAACGTTCTTGTCTAGAGTCTGAATTTCACAGCCGTTCCACAGGATTGCATTCAATTTGATCAAATTATAAGATTTTTAAAAATATATATATCTTTTCTTATTTCAAGGCGCAACTGATCTAGAATCAGATCAGAAATACCAGCGAAGCTGAAGTAAAAAGGTTTTGGACAAGGGAAAAAAAAAACAACTGGGATCATATAAAAATAAAATTCAACAGAAAAACCAGACCAGTCATAACTCTTCCGGATGTGACTTTATTAATAAGATAAGTTTTGTTTGCGATAACGAGGAAACTATATATCCTATATACACCCCTGCAGTTCTGGCTGCAGAGAAATGAAGAAAATAACTCAATTACACGCCTTGAAAACAGATTTAGCCTGTGGTTACGATTCCTGAGATAAGATTCCAGCTAGGCTAATTTCTCAGGTTACATGAAATCCAAACATCGGCTGCGTGTTGTCCTGGAGGGGCCTCCAGACAATGACGCGGACGCCCAAAAGACGAGAGCTGCTCCTGTGGCGCTACCAGAGAAGAAGTGAATTCAAAAAGGCGTCAGATAACACAAAAAACGCTTGATCTCCTGGTGAATTTGACAACCTGAGACCTGATTCCTAGCCGCTAATCTACACGGGAAGGTGTCCCTGACCTATTGTTCACGCAAAAGCTCAGAATCATTTCAGGTCTGGGCTGAAGAGGCGCCATTATTTTGCCAGTGGGTGGCGTGAGCAGGTTTGTAAGTTTCATACATGATCAGAAGGTGTTGGAGGCTGTTAGAGCTGCAGGTACTGTTGCTAATGGCGCTGGGATCATTTGCTTTTCACACACTATTTTTATTCTTGTTTACACCCGTCAGTCATCACCTCTGACCGGGGCGATGTCAAGAAAGTCAAGAAAAGAAAAAATAAAATCGTGTTATTCCACCTTAATGGACAACGGCGCGCACGGTGCTGATCCGTGTGCCGTCAGCGTTAACAACTAAGTTGGGAACGTTAGGAAAAAAAAAAGCGTGACATTTTTGACTTCTGCGATGAGGGAATAACCAGCACGTATCCAGCCATGGAAAACAGAGGCAGCCACACCTCGCCACGCAGGAAAACAGAGGAAAAAAACATCAGGAAATCACCGGGCACACAAATTTCTCTTAGATTAATTGTGGCAAGATGCCCGCTACCCCAGACACAGACAGGTTTTGTTTGCCTCATTAGACAAATAGGGGGGGGGGGGAAAGAAGCCTGAGACTTTTCTTCATAAACAGTATTATGTTTTTAGTCGACCACCTGGATTCAGTCAGACCCATTTACCAGAACTCCGACCGCCCCCGAGCAGCTCTTCACATCCGCAGAGGAGCATCTGACATGAATACCCATGGAGCAACACAAAGATCGATTTAGATACGTTTAGCAGTTGCTCTTCTCACCAGGAGACGCCATTTTGTGTGCCGTCTACAAAACAACATAATAATCCCACTTCCATAAAAACATAAAAAAAACCCCCCAAAAACAGAAAAAGGGTCCTTTTTTCCTCCTCTTCTTTTGGTCACAGTGTCTTGTGGTGCCAATTAAATGACTTTACTGAGCACTTCAGTCAAACACAGTGCTGAAAAGAGTCTCAGCAATTTTTAACACCAGGCAATAATAACAGTGTTTACACACATACCTCAAAGCCTGTTGCACAACTTTTGTTAAAGATGATAAAGTTAATGACAGACAAAAATAAACTAAAAGAACACATTATGTAATATAAATGCTGTGAACCCACAGATTATTATTCTTTGCTTCTGACTCCTTGACTTTGAAAAAACAACAACAACAAAAACAACAACAGCAACAACAACAACAAAAAACATGTTGCACAACATCATGACTTTAACCCTCAGCCACAGTTCATGTTTTTCCCCTGGTGGGCTTTTCCACTGCCCTCGCAAATGGCCGCGGCTCGGGTTCGACTGAGGTAGCACGAATTCATTCTCCAGCGGAAGACGCGCCAGTCACGCATCTCATTGTGTGTGTGGGATGGTGTGTGTTTGGGCTTCACCATCTGGCCGCCATCAGTTTTCAGAGCGAGACTAAAAGCGTGGAGCAGCTGGCTGACTGGACGGATCAGAAGCCTGTCCGGCCCTCAGACAGAAACATGACAGTAATATCATTACAAAAATATTACTCATGACCACACAGGCAACATCATAATAATAATAACTAGAATAATTCGTTTTTCTTTAATTTGAGGCACTGTTTTATTACTACTGCATTTTTTCAAACATATATATTTAAATATGTACGGCAGGTTGTGCTGATGTGTTTTTAATAGATGTAACGCAACAGAACAATGTCGGAATATTGGAAAATGTATTTTTTGTCGCACTGACGCAGTTCCCTCCTTGGGAATCATGACCAGGCGTGCTCAGAAACTGTTGAACTGCAACTCTCTGGTGAGTCAGTGCAACACTGACTGTAACTACACCTCCTGTAAAAAGGCCCCTGCAGACCCGACCGGTCCAAAACAGACACAAAACAAAGAGTGGCCTTTGGCCCCGCTGTTCTTTTCCACACTTCCACAGACACCCATGCTTTAAGGAAATAGCAGCAGCGGTATTGGTCCATCTTGGCGTTGACATCAAACGTTGCTGAAGCTGTTAAAAAGGCGTCGCTGGCATTTCGCAACCTGCCTCCGTCCTAGAATTTCGTTCTTGTTCTCTTTCAGACCGGTGTTGATTTTCTTTTCGAGCCGCGTCTGCTGCCGGGTCCACATCTTGAGAGATCAGAGCAGATTCAACCAGAGGCCAAATAAAAATCGCCCCCCCCCCCCCCCCCCGTCACCCCAGTCGCGAATACTCCGGCAATTTATTTATCCGAGCGGTTTTAACTTTGGAAATTCAGCTAAGCGTCGGCCTTGGCTGTGGAAGAACAAGGCGCAGTGGTGTCAAAACAACAGCCGAGTCTATTTTAAAAGCTCTGTCTGGGTCTGCATTGCTGGATTTCGACAAAACAGTGGTGCCATTTTTTACTGATAATGCGTGGTGTCTTTAGAGACCAGCCCGGTTGCCTGGGAGGTCTCAGGGCTGTGACTCATGCCGAAAGCCTCCGTGCCTGCGACACGGAGAAAGGAAATAAGAGCCAGATGCCAACAGATATCCACAAGCACATGGCTCACAGGACAGACTTGCATGCGTGTGTGTGTGTTTGTGTATGTGTGTATGTGTGTGTGTGTATAGTCCACAGATACAAAATGATTCAGGTGCAGTTCCAGTGATTTTCCAGTAGTGTTTCTGTATTAAATTCCTCCTTATTTATTTATTCTGTTTTTGCAGCTTTTATCCACAGATTGACTGAAGTGTGCACATAAATCCTGTTGTGCAGTAAGAGATAAGAGCATCATTGTTTCGGCTTAAATGTGGAATACCAATTTGGATTCGATTTTTTTTCAAGGAAGGCTTATCTGGGATTAAAAAAAGAAAGTTTTTGCAAAAGACGTTTAATAATGCACCATGTGTTTGAGGTGAGGCAGAAGAGGGAAAACATACTTGGTTACCGGTACTTTTCCAAATACCTTGAAATACCAGGGTAGAAAAGCTCAAGGTCGAGTAAACAGGTCAGCGCTACTTCCTGCTTTTGTGTCAAAATGAAGAGGAAAAAAATTCCAGGTATGACTCCAATTGTCTCAGACCATGCTGGTAGAATCGTTTGAGGGGTATAAAGCACACTAGAACTAAAAAAAAAAAAAGAAAGAAAAAGAAAAAGGTACGTTTTTATTTTAAAATTACTTTGGTTTTACCCACTAGTGATATTCTAGTCTTTTAGCTGAGCTGAATTGCACACATTTCCCATTATTTAAACTGGGAGCCAGAGATATCCCAGCCACTTAATCCACACTTACTAATCCACATTGTGCAGAACATGTTGCTGAAATTCTACACAAGCTGCCAGATCAGCAGATGCCAAAGCGTCTTTACGCACATGCACATGTTTGAGGAATCAACATTTGACTGGAATTTATCATAAAAACACATTTAAATACCAGGAGTGGAATTTTAGAAAGAAACAAATACAAAAATCAAGGATAATCATGGACCTCTGCTTAGCCATTGAATACGTTTACACCTAGCAGGAGCTTGGATGGGACCTGGTGTGTTTTTCACTGCCTTTACCTCATCTCCTTGGCGTGCACAGTGGAAGGGATCAAAGGCCGTCAGGCGTGGTCGAAACTTAGCTTAGCTTAGAGAAGATTCACAGCAGAGAGTCATCGGCGAATCGTTAAAACCTGTCTTAATGATTGACTTGAAAAGTGCTTTTGTATCTTCATCAAAAAAAAAAAAAAAGAACGCCTACTTGTTGCATGAGAATGCATCTCGGTTTTGGTGCATAAAGGTGCCATTCATTTACCACTCTGAGAAAGATAGCACCTCCTCTGATAGCACCTTTAGACAGGAGCCGCCTTGTATCGTCAGGACCAGCCTGCCTGTGAGACCCAATGATTAGCATCAAGAGATGGAACCCAAATCAAGGGCCAGACACATAATTTAATAATGATTATTTTTTGCCTTCACTCAGTGATTAAAAACATTTTTCCCTGTTCAAACAATTACATGTTGTCAGATTTTAGGTAGTCAATCGCTGCCGTCTAGATCTGACCTTTCTGCCTTTTGGTGATAAATCGCTGTGGAAGCCTGATGTTCTCTGGCACCGGCACAAACAGACAAAATTCTTTGAGACAACATGTTTCCTGAATATTAACGTGCTCATAAACTTTGCTTTGCTGATCTTATTAAGAGGATTTATTAACCCTGCCATGCTTTTGGGAAAGGTTCCTGGCATCCATTTCTCGTGTACTGCAGGCTACGAAACCAGCTTCAAAAACAAACGAACCCAACAAGACTAAATATATACGAAAACACGTATTTGCATAATGACTTATGCCATCTTTGTATCTCATCCTGTTTAACTGATAGTTACCTTTAAGCGGCTCTCGGATTATGACTTGCGTTGGAACGGAAACAAGTGGTTGTTTTGTCTCATCCGAACGCCGGCGGTCGTTTGAGGACAGACACAAGGGATCGAAGAAGCATGAATTACAAATGACAGGGTTGACAATGACAAAAAGTGTTGCGCTACTCCTTCATTTATCTTATTTTAAAGCGGATGAGCTGCTGGAGAAAAATAAAAGATATGAGGTCATCGTGGCCGACACATGGGGATCTAAAAGAAGCCACAACAAGGAGAACGCCATCCTGGGAGCATCGGCGGTTGACAACAGCCACGTTCATATAGTGAGTGTAACCGCACGCCGGTGCATGACCTGACGCTAACACGTGTCTTCCCCCTGTTCTTCGTTCGGGCTTAATTAAAATGTAATGATGCATTCTGAGCGCGGGTGGAAGGAGGGCGCGATTCCACAGACAATGTCAGACTGGCCGTCCGCCCAGCATTCAAAATCTGCCTCAGATTACAAAAAAGAATTTATTATTTGTGCAGTTTATGAAAGAGGTTCCATTTGGAGTCGTTTATTTTTATATATTGAAAAAAACATCGAAAAATGTAACCTTTTAACTTGAAGTTTTATTACTTTTTAGATATGTTGTGGGCATTAAAAGGGAGCGGTTTCAGCAGAATAAAAATCTCCTAGCTAGAAGATGGTAGTGAGCCGCTGTATATTTTTGTCTGTCAAAACCTTGACTTGGAAATGTTGAAAAAGGAAATAAACAATTAAACAGAGGGGGGAAAATTAACACCTCGACAGAATTCTCAGTTTAACCACAGTAAAACTCGCTTCCAACTTTTCCGATCCTCCGACTTGTTTTTGAACTCCAGCGTGAGTGGGGCTCGTTGCCGTTTGGTAAAACTTGATCCGGCTGGACTGTTTAACCCTGATAGCAACAGCTGCACAAGCTACATGTGTGTATCACATCATATCAGTGTGATGCTACGAACATGACGCTAAGGTAGGCGTACATGTCTCCATACATGCACAGAAGTTGGAGCCGTGCAACCAAGTGTACACCGCGTCGACACAGCCACCCTAGGTGGTGAAGCTTTCAGCTTTTTCTTGGCCTTTCCTTGGTGACCGATTCTGTCCCAACTTTAGTCAACAATGAGCTACATTGTTAGCAATAGGGATAGTATTTAGTATCTTACCACATTTAGCAAGCATATTTTGCAAGAGCTCCTTTGTTTACTTCTTCTACCTCAATTTGTTGTTCTTCTTCCGGGGTCAAGGATTTGAATACTTTAATCATCCCCAAAGGGCATTTCACATCGCACCTGTGTCTCATTCCAGTCTGACTGGTCTGCAGGTGAGGAGATCAGCCTTCAGCTCAACTTTTAAAATTCCCATCGGCTTCGGAGGAGCACATTAACATGAGTCCAAATCAGTCTTCGCCAGTCTTTACTTGCAAAATAGAATCATGTCTAAAAATTTGAACCCCTCTCTGATTAGATACCAATCGAGGACGCAGCTCTGTGGTACGGTAACTTCTTGGTATAGACGTGAGTAAATGGTGTGTTTGGTGTGTGTGTGTGTGTGTGTCTGTGATGGAATAGAAATGGTAAAAAAAAAACCCTCAGTACAAGTTTTCATAATCACACAGAGGTGAGGATTTTTGAAAACCACTAAAAATATGAAAAAATTGGAAAATATATGAACCAATTATGTTGATATTCTTCCTAAACCAATCCATACTAAAGAAAAGCCCAAACAGGGGTAAAAAATACAACTTTATTGTAGCTCTCGCTTCAGATCCCGATTCAAGCGAATAAAACCGGTATGAAGCTCGACTCCGGGAGCGCTGCGGCACTCCTGTTGTTCCATCTGAACGGGAATAGACGCAATAATGTGAGGAACACTGGTGTGGATTAAGAGGAGCTATAACCCAACTTTTGAAACCACAAACATTCTAGTAAATAGTTTTAGGTAAGTGGAGCAAACCACTTGTGTTTTAATAAAAATACATTTGAATAAAATCCAAGCAAAAGCCAATCTCAACATTTAAAGCCTTTTATGTTCACCTAATGAAAATTTAGATATATTAAAAAAAAAAGAAACTTTTACAGGATGGTTTGACCATGTGAAAATAAACAATCTATTTATATGCTTTTTATAAAGTGGAGCTAATAAGTCTTTGGCAAAGGAAAATATACTTTACTGAAGATTAAAAAGCCTAACAACGAGCCTGAAAACTCCTTTGATTAGTCCTAACGCCAGTCTGCCATTTATGCATGTTGCGATGGCGACGAGGGGGGTGGTTAAAAAAAAAAAAAGGCAACAAAGAAAAAGAGCGCGAGAGGCATCGGCGGGATTCCTCCTCTTTCTCTGAGAGGAGTGACATTTTGGAACAAAGAGGCCAGTTATGGGAGCAGCTCCGTCTGCAACGGGCAGACCGACAGAGGCCAAATACTCCCAGCCAAATTAACCGCCCACGTAGGGTGGGGCCACTCCAGGATGATTCATTCATACCCTCACAGGAAAACACACACACAGAGTGCAGTATACTGTATATACCCAGAAATTTCCTAAGAAGTTTAATTTCTGTAATGTGTTCTCATCTGGGAGGAACTATTTGATGGAAAAAAGAGGAATATTTTTTTATTTGGCGTCCTTCGGTTTTTCTCTGATGGTGTTGTTTTTACTTGCCATGTGGGCAGCCCTCCAGAGCAAATAGCTTTTTATTTATTTATTTATTTATTAAAGAAATTGTTTTCTTTCGTCAATATTTCAGCATCAGCTCAGTGTCATTCAATGCTGTTAATCCCAGGAACAAACAGAAGGTACCAGCGCCCGTGTGGGTTCCGTTCTGCCCTTCTGAGCCTGCAGCAGCAGCGCCGTCTCTGCCTGGAACGTCCACGTGCGCCTGCCGTCCGTCAGGACTCAGAATGAGGCAGATGATGAGGTTTGGCTTATAGCTTGTTGCCAACTGCGGAGCTGCGTGTGTAATTGGATAACTTTGATGGAGATGGCCGGGGCCTTTAGCCCTGGAAAAGCTGCCCACGTTTACCAACCTTCCCAACATCTCTTCCTGTCTTGAAGGCTTTTTTTTTGTTTGTTTGTTTGCAGAGATGTTGGAATACTGTAAGGAAATAAATACTGGGGCTGAGGAGGTTTTTTAAAATATTCAGCCTCCTGTTTTCATGCAACATTCATTTATTCTTGTTGCATCTGCTGGTTTGAGTCAGTACCAGTTCTGTGGGTTCTGCCTGTTCCTGAAGCAAAATGGAGCTTTTAATACACTCGTCTGAGTGGAACATTTCCTTTTTTCATTTTTCCCTTTTTCGCTGCTGTTTTTGCCCTTATTAATGTTGTTTTCCAGCCTAAAACCACCGATCACGGAGGCACAAACAGGAACTCCAGCACCTACCAGCTAACTGGTGAACCTTTTCTTTTTATTTTATTGACACAACATCTGACTTATCTTTGTGGGATGACGCGCATGCAGATTCTAGTCCAATAAACACATTCAAAACCGCCTCACCTTGGGCGTGTTTTATGGTTGCAGAGGAAGAACACAGGACACACACACACACACACGCTTGGTCTGCTTATGGAATGTTAGCTTCTGATCACATCATTCAGAGGATCCACTTTCTCTCCACAAGTCAGGTATTTTTTCTCTAATATTCAAGCCCAATTTTAGAAATTGTTTATTAATCAATTATTCAATCAATCAATCAATCAATGGGATTTCCAGGGAACTTCCTCGTACATGGAAGTCTCGGGCACTAAGCCAATGCGGCCAGAAAAGGTGTGAATCATATGTTTAAGTCATGGCATCACTAGAAAAGACTGTCTCCTGAGCAGCGTCCAGACAGCTTATTGTTCCAATAAAGTGAGATCAAATAAACAGCAGGCACGGAGGACTTGTGCTGGGACTGTGCACGTGTTGGGCTAACCCCAACCAGATGTATGATCACTGCATGGATTGTATACCCACTCAGACAGGAAAGAGGTGGCAGCTGTTAGCCATCAGCGCGGCGGCGCAGGCGGGCCTTTAAACTATAGGCCGCAACCATGCCCACGCAAACACACGACACACACACACACACACACACACACACACACACACACACACACACACACACACACACGCACACACGCACACTGCAAATGTGCAGCCGGATGTGTAGATACAGTGGAGCATGTGGAGGCACGAACCAAACGCCACCCTGCTCGCCATTTAATCCCCTCTATCTGTAATTTCGCGTTCGAGTCCCAGCCCACCGCGTCCCACCGTCTCCCAGAAGCGCCCGTTTGCCAAAAAACACAAACATCCCGGAGCGGCTGCGGCTGCCTTCCTATACTTGGACCTATTTCGCTCAAAAACCAGAAGTTTCCTCACTCCTTCTTCTTGTTATTTAGGGAAAACTCTCTCCCTCTCCCTCTCTCACACACACTCTTACACACACACACTCTCTCTCTCTCTCTCTCCCTGTGCCTGTCTCTCTCTCACACTGGGTGTGGTGTGTAAGAAAGCAAACTGGTGTAAATGATGTGGACCCGAGTCGTAGTCACGGCTTTGACTTTGTCCACACCCTTGAAGTTAAAAAGGAGTTTGGAGGAGGTGGAGCCACAATGTGCTCGGAGCGGAGGGGCTTTTTTGGTTTTTTTTTTTTTTTTTTGCAGGCTACACGTCGACGCGCACGCTGTGACCTGTGTTGTCTTTGTGCTGAACTCTGTGACTTTTGGATCTCATCGGTTTGAGCGTGCGGCGGCGTCAGGGCTTCCCTCCTGCTCTTTTCGGTAAAGATAAGCCCGTGGAACTCCGAGAGAGCGCTCTCAAGTTTTAAAGGTGAGTGAAATCTGCACGTGCTGGCTGAAAAAAGGGGGGGAAATGAAAGATGGGAGGCAGGACGGAGGTTTATATTGTGTTTTGTGCATTTCAGCTTTGCGATATTCACCTTTTTATGTTGTCGGTTTAATAGTTGGTACTAAAATAGTGTGAAAATGTTACCTAAATCTAGAGGTCACAAATTATTTAATTCCAGGTCTTGATCTTATAACTCTAAATATATGGCCTCTTCACATTCAAAATGATTTTTGAAACACGGTGGATGTGGCTTGTATTTGATTATTCAGCTCTTTGTGTCTTTTTTTTTTTTTTGCCTATTAATTTTCTTTTATTTGAAGAAGAACACACATGATACCTTTGTATAATTGTTGCAGATGCCAGTCTTTTGATACACACTTCCTTTTTTTTTGGAACGAGAAACCGACAATGAAAGCCGGGCCTTGTGGTCTGTCGCTCTCCCACTTTCCCTCTTGTTTCCGTCTGGCTCTGTCTTCCTTCCTCCCTCCATACTTTCCAAGCCGCCACAGACGTCGGAAGCAGCCGTTCTCCCACATCTGACTTTGCTCAGCCGTCACGACAGATCTGACTGATGCTGTCCAGAAAAGTGCCGTTAGGAGGGGGAGAAGCACCTGCTTGGACCATATGTCAGGCAGAGAACCAGGCGCAGCCTTGGTTTAACTTCCCCGACAGGCTGGAACTCCGAACAAAGGAGCGGCGGCAGCGCTAGCGTCACGCTGACAAACCGCTTCTGAGATATAAACACGCTGAAATGTTGTCAACCTTCCGATGTCATTAAGTTTTTCCCAGCATTTTTTAGAAAAATAGATTTGAACTATTGTTGTTGTTGTTGTTTTTTTAAACTTAACTGGATTTTTGCCTCGCAGACGTTAAGCCACCCTCGACGGTGATGTTTACCTGAGCGTTTGGGGGCCTGCGCCCGTTTTTCTCCACATTCGCGCGCAGAGACAAACGGGGTTTAACGCAACAGGAGGCAGCAGCGCTGTGTTCTGTAAAACGACCTTATGTTGGCGTTTAGATCGGTGGAGGTGTGCAGAGACGATGTCCAGGCCTGGATGATTTAAGTTTATTAAGTCTGACAACCAGAAGGAAACAGAACTAAAAAAAAGAGGCCAGTTTCCCGATTAGGGTGCTTGTAACGATGAAAAAATAGAGACAGCGCCATTTAAATCTTGTCCAACTCTGGGACTGAAACTACTGAGACTGAGAAAGACAGAAAACAGCATCTTTACGTTCAGTTTGTTTGATAAAGTAAAGCACTTGGGGAAGTTTCCCCAAGACAAATAGATACGGGAAGCGAGGATTTAAAAAAAAAAAAAAAAAAACGCGACAAAAACACAGGCCGGCAGGCGAGACAGCGGGGCGAAATAGAGGGCAGCGCGAAAGACTGGACGAAAACAAAGATGAAAGGCCGATTCTAGGCAGTGGCAGAGGGCTGGACGACTGTTTGTTCTCCTCAGTTCTGTTTACAGGAAGTTCTTTAGGAAAGACAGATGGTTGCATTCACCGAAGAGCTTTTTTTATTGCATTCTTCCAAAGCCTATAAACGCCTTATACCTTCATTTATGTGTGGGAAACTATGATTGGCGCCGCCGCTGCTGCCGCTGCAGCGGCGACGGCGGCTCCTGTTTTGACAAACGCGGTCTGGTCTTCTGTTTTTGATTGAATATTTAGATTACACAGCTGTATTTTGGGAGTGTATCAAATTACCTTCCAATGCGAGTCGGAGGAAGGTGATCAGCTGGTCTAATATGTTGTGTGTTACTCTGCCCTCCTTGAATATAGATGGAAAGTTTTACAATTTCAAACAAACAAGAACTTATTTTAGGTGGTTTTTTTTTACAAAGATCCTCACGGTGGAGCTTGCTGAGGCCTTTTTTGTAGCTCTCTGTCCGTCCATTAACTGCAGCGAATTGCTAATTAGGGTCGCATGGAGTCCTGCAGCCAATCCCAGCAGGCACCTTTTAACCCGCTTTGTAAAAAAAATAATAAACGGTTTCACTGCTGAACTCGCTGCAAATATCTGGGTTTTATGAAGCCAGTCAGTTTTGTAAAAGTTGAACCAAAAGGCTTTGACTGTGGAGCGCCCTCACTGGAGGATGATGCGGGACCAAATTTTCACGGTGGATGTTTTAAAAGGCTGCAGATGCTGGCGGCACCAAGCGCAGGCAAAACCAAAGTCAAGCAATTCTGAAAAGATATTTGGTCTCCAGATTTGCTGGAAAGTGGATCTAAGAGAACTCTGCAGAAGTGATTTAGCTCTGGTGGCTAAACCGCAGCAAAAATAGGCCCATTTTTGTTGATTTATTTTACAGGCAAATGTAAACCATGGCTCTTTAGGCTCACTTCGGTGCACGTAGGAGGTGATTCTGATTTACACTTTTACTGACAATTAACATGATTTTTATGATCTTGGTCTCTGTCTGGAGGTTCGGATGCTGTAAATCTTTAATAGTAGGAACAGAGAGAGAGAGGGAGAGAGAGAGAGAGAAGCTGTGAAACATGGATTTCATTACTATGAAACTGAACAGGAACGTATCTGGATGTGTGTTCTTTTAAAAATTAGGAATGAGTTGAAATCATTTAAAATCTTTTAATTTGACTGTTTCATAATGGGAACACAACAAAAAAAAGTAAATTTCATTTACACAAGTCTCACCGTATGACATGCGGCCTGCACTGAAAGAGGTGTTTTGGCCGGAGGGAAAAAATAAAGGAAAATAAAAATCCCAAGGGTTTCGAATAATCGGATATCAGCGTACTTTCAGTTAAAACAAGAACACATGACAGAAAGTTCCTGTCTGCTTATCTGTTCAGCAGATTTCTCCTCAGTTGAGTCCCATTATCTTTTTCTCCGACCTGCCGCAGACATCTTCTCGCGCAGCTCTGAATGTCGAGAGCGACGTGGCAAAAACACGTCCACCGGGTTCATTTGCGGCGCCCGTCCTCCCGGTGCAGGAGGTCAAGCGGGGACAGAGCAGGCGTTTGCAGCTCCAGACCTGAACTGATGGTGTGCACCCTTGGCCTCGGCCCAGAATAAAGAAACATGTCTGGCCAGAACGCGGCTGGTAAAATCCCGGGGTGATCTCAGCCTCAGCTTGGCTGTTGGATGTAGAGAGTGAAAAAGGTAAGGCGAGGAGGGCTGAGAGCACGGTGGAGTGTCAGGTTAATGCGTTCCAGCATGAGGAGGCAGCTGCTGATGATTGGGTGCTGCTGAAATGGAGGCACTTTGACGGCCTTGGCTGCGCGTGGTGGTGAAACAGAGATTTAGGTGTGTCCAGAGAGCCCAGCAAGTGCTGCAATTCTGAAAAAAAAAAAACCTGTTTCACAGGCGAGCTTTAGCTTCAGAGGCTATTTACTAACCCGTAGTTTAGATTGGTGTTTGCTATACGGACAGGTGCAAAAATGGGAACAGAAGAGGCGTCCGCGACCTTAAATCCTGTCTATACTTCCTGCTGGAGCTTAGCATGCTCAATTCTTGCTCGCTTACTGTCAACACTTTCTGTCATTTGAGTTGTCTTCTTTACAAACCTTTTGAGATTCCAAGCAGACTTTCTTTTTGAATCTCTTCTTTCGCGTGTCTGAAAATCCCTCCAGGGCAATTTTGTTAGGTTTGCCCTCCCTAATGTATGTTGGGACTGCGTTAGCACACATCATTATCCAAAAGTAGTACTTCAGGTTGGCAGCTGATGGAGAGAACAGAAGAGAGGGTGGAATCACGGATGATGGCAGGCAGATAGCACACATTAAGTTACTCAGACTGGAGCATGAATTCAAACAGAGAGGAGGGGAAAAAAAAGGGCAGCTAGTTAAGCTTTTTACTCCGACACATGTCAGACACAAATATTTGAGGAAAGAAAAAAAAAAAACATGACAAATACTGTTTTTTTTCCTTCAGCAAACTAAAACAAGGGGGGGCTCCTACTGTGCGAGTGTTTGGCCACTAGGGGGCAGCAGAAACACCAGCAGCTTTCACACGCAGTTGTCTTTTAAAAGCCAACAAATCCTCAACTAACTATTCTCCCCATTTATCAGGTGGTGTCAGACTTTTCAGCCAATGAATTTTCCTCTGCTTGCACTGTATTTAAAAAACGGACACTGCGGCTTCACGTCTTTTACCCGAAAAGAGAGAAGCGAAATATAAAAACATGAAAAGGGATTCTAACAGCCCCGATTAAAGAGATCATGGTTTATAATGCTTGTAAAAGAACATTCACATTCTTTTTTACCCACTGAATATTGACTAGAGATAAGATAGATTTCCTGTGACGTGTCAAACCAACAAAGATGTGCACGATCACGGTGGCCGTAACCCCGCTCAAACACAAACAGACTGAGGTGACGGCATTAATTCTTATTGCAACCTTTTCAGCGAGCAGCAGCGGTCAAATTCAACTGCATATTCGTCTCGGAGGAAGAGGGAGCTTGTTGTTTTGGTTGAATTTGTTAGTCATATTTTCTGCTGCATCAGTGAGAGTCTTTTGTCAAGGCCAGCACATCCTCCCACCTCCTACTGCTCTTACTGGGCGGCAGAATGAGAAAACGGGTCCACCAGCTGAATCAAATGTGCATATTTAAATACGATGGGGATGCTTAAATGATCATTTCTGCTTGTTTTCTTTCTTTCTTGGTTGTGAAACAGTATTTTTTTTTTTAATCTTCTTTCCACCCTTCATTTATAACCCTGTTTCAAGGTTGTTGTTTGTTAGTTTTTACCAGATTCAAATGTAGGTGCAGAGGGGTTTTAGGATAAAAGTACTTTCATTTTGAAAAGCAAGGCCGACGTTTGACAGGCAAAAATTTAGTGGATTTAGTGAAACACAACATTTTCACATAACCTTTTTTTTTGTGCTAAAACTCCTGCTCTTCTCTCAGATTGCTGGCTTCCTCGCGCGGGACAGAGGAAACGTGAGCTGCGAGCCCCCCGACACCCCGACGCGCCACCGCTAGCCTGATTGATCACTGCCACCGATGCACCTGGGTGTGCTCATGCGTGCAGTTGTGTTTGTTCAGGTGTGCCGGTGAAAGAGAAGGCTCTACGTGTGTAGCAGGTTGGTGTTTAGCAGAGACGTGTTGTTTTGTTTAGAGGTGGTGTGTTTGTGTTGTGGAGATAGGTATATATGGTGGTGTGAGTAGGGTTTTTTTGTTGTTTGGTAGTGTTTTGTGACTTGTGTGTCTCTCGTTGATTTAGTTTTTGTTGGGGGTGGGTGGTGGGTTGGGTTGGTTGTTATGTTGTTTGTGTGGGGGTTTTGGGGTTTTTTTTTTTTTTTTTTTTGGGCGGGTGTTGCGTTTTTGTTTTTTTTGTCTTTGCTGTTTTGTTTGTTGTTTTTTTTTTCCCCTTTGGGGGCATGGCGCACACCTTATATGCGTCCCCCCCCCATCTTCCCCCCCCCCCACATCTCCCCAGTCAGGACGCCGGGATGGTGGATTTAGCTGGAGGGATTCCTGGCAGAGTGATTTGGCTGTGATGTAATGTAAATCACATTGCCAGGGATTTCCAACCAGCTAGAGCTGAATGCGTCAGGTCCCCACATCTGAAGTCTGCGCCGCCAACGCCCACGTTAGCTTAGCTCACTCCGCTAGAGCCCACCGTGGGCTAATGAACACATCATTCCCATTCAAGGTCAGACAGCCCAGACTTTTCTCCATTTCAGTCACACGGTCCTTTTAAACATTTTCTTCTTTTTTTTTAAAAAAAAAAGAATAATTTTAAAGTAATATTCACTTATTGACAGCTAATGTCCTGGCGTGAATATCGCCCGTGTGTGTGTGTGTCCTGAGTTTGAGAGAGGGGCAGGACTTGGCTCGCTCCGTGAACAGTTCGGTCAGTGTGAGTGTTCACAGTGGCTAAGTTCCGCTCCTCACAAGCTTTACCAGCGTCCCACCTCAAGCAGCTGAGGAAAGGTCAGCAATCCATCACACACACACGCACACACACACACACACACACACACACACACACACACACATTTGCAAACACATCCAGCATTTGCAAACACAGTCATTTGGTTATTTAGATTCTTAGATCACCCTAGTGCTCATGTGGATGGATGGATGGATGGATGGATGGTTGGACACATGGATGGATGGATGGATGAACAATGCAGAAAAATCTTTTCTAAATGTTTCACTTTGTGTCGTTAAATCAGCAACACAGACTGAGTCATTCAGAAAAGTGGTTTCCCGAGAGATGAAGAAGAGAAAAGGCCAGACGGAAGAGGGGGAAGGGAGGGCTTCCTTATGCAGGAAGGAGGTGGAGGAAATGTCCTATCAGGAAGCACGAGGCAATAGATTCCTGAGTTCATTTACTGTCTGGGTGGTCATAAAGAGGACACTAATGACTGTCTGTGGCTGTGTGTGAGTGTGTGTGTGTGAGTGTGTGAGTGTGTGTGTGTGTGTGTGTGTACTATTATACTATTTATACTGTGCTCTGTTTGTCTTGTTTTTCAGTTAAGAATGTAACCTATTGAAAACCTCCTTTGGTGTTTTATTTCAGATCTTCCTCCTCTCCTTTATGTCCCTATCCAATATAGGTTGAGCTGTTTACCATCTTTATGAGCTGTTTCACATCATCCAATTACTCATCTATTAAATATTGATTATTATTTTAACTCATTTCAGTTTTATTCAATTTTATCTAAAGTGTCAATTTATAGCAATGTTATCTCAAGACACTTTACACATGTGTGGACCTTCCTGACAAAGCCTTGAGCTCTTGGTGGTTCAATAACTGAAGAAACATTAATTACCGGTGGAAATGGCTTTTTATATAAACCCGATATTGATTTTCAATTCATAAAATGTAGTTGTTTACTCCGAGTGAATGTGTTACAGTGCTGTTATGGTGCGTTTACGAGCGCCGTTGCGCCGGTGACCCAGAGTGACCCCGGGGTCACTGGTGCTGACCCCGGGTGGCGGGAGGCTCTCTGCTGCTCGCCGTGGTAGCGGTGGGGCGCTGCCGGTGTTTGGGCTCAACCTCCTGTGCCTACTGAGCTGAAAACAGTCGGATATCAGACACTGGCTCAGTTCAGCAGGAACCGGAGTTAGGCCTTCTAGAGACAGCACCCGGGCCGTTCACGCGCTCGGGCCCTGCTTTTGTGCTTCTGCGCATCAGTTTATCAGTGGTTTTGCAGCTGCAACCATCATTACTTTTCCTGCTCTGAAAGCCTGCCGCTGGTTTTTCCACTGAACCTCATCAAGGCCATTCTCCAAATAACAGAGCCTAATCGTCCTATAATCAGAGCGGCGGATGTACAGAACCGATGTAAATATGGACACGCGTCCGCTCTGAACTGTAAAACCTTGTGATGGAGGAAATCTGCTTCTGTAGGTTTGGTAATATGAAAAGATCACAGGAGCAGAGTTTTTCCAGCTGTACGTTCTACAGCACGAAGCTTCTGAGAGAACCACGGGAGGTATTTCCAACCAGCATATATGTGATATATGGTTCAAATTAGCTGAGGAGAGGGAAGTCTGGGCTTCCCTGCCGCCTCCTCGATCCAGCAACGATAAGCTGAAGAGGGATGGATGGTTCCATTTAGTAGCTAGAGCGCGGGAAAAAAAATGGTATTAATTTTTTTTAATATCAACTGTCTGTATCTGACTGTGTTTAATACAAAAGGTTGGTATAAAAAGTTTGTAAAAAAATAAAATAATAATAAATGAACAGAAATAAATGGATCTTCATGACTCAGACCTGAGTCAAATTAAAACAGTTGAGATATGTGGCTTATTTGCATGTTGAAATGAATAAAGAAACCAAAAAAAAAAATCTTGTTTTTATGAATCTCCAATGATGGAATAAAATAAAAGATTCCACGCTGACAGCACCCACTAGTGGTCAATGTATGCAACTGCACGTGCTGAAAGGCTCGAGCTGTCTTTCACACCCCCCCCCACTAATTGTTCTCCGTGACAAAGAATGTATACATTTCTAAAAAATAAAGAAATAAAAATGCAAAAGAAAAAAAAACAAACAAACAAACATTTGAAGCCATTAGCAGGAAGCTAAACTGAAACTCAATAGCTTGTGTGTATTAGACACAAAGCAGAATATAGACCATCCTAGTAATCTTAGACCTGGCAATTTAAACATTTTTTGGCTTCATCAACCACTGAGCAGCTGGAATGAAGGGTGCCTAGACAGGGATTTTCTGGGAATAAGAACAAGGAAACACAAATAAGCACAGACAATTAGACCCACATTAAAGTAATCTGAAAAATATGATCTTTGTGGGAACGCCATTCTCAGTGAAATCAAAGCATTTTGTGTAATGACACAAAACGTCTGTGAATGATGATTAAGAGAGAAGGGGGACAAAAACAAAGATGCTTAGGGTCTTTGCAAGGGGCGGGAGCACATTTCACAGTTTGTCTGTGGTTTTCTTTCAAATTTGCAAAGATCCATAACCCGAGGTTACATAAAAGATATGTAACCGCTGCAGGTCACAACCTGAACTCTTCCTCTGAGCAACAGAAATTAAGAAATGATCCTTTGAACCAACTCCACTGATCCTGTGAACCAACTCCACTGATAGGTGGTTGCCAAGGTGAGCGATGGACCCCAGCAAAATGTTGGTATCAGCTGGCTCAGATGGCAACTGCACGTCAACGTCGAAAATAGCTACTGAAGAATGGGGGATCAGGGAGGGGTGAGGCACAGTGGCAGGAAACTAGCAACAGGCTGGAAACCTGCGTCTGAAAACTGAAACCTCTTTCTGAGGCATCACAAGCTTTGAGTGTTTCAGCTCCAGGATGGCGTGACTGCAGCATGCATTTATTTTACAAATGTTCCTCTATAAAGACCCTGGAGGCCTAGACGAACGCTAGATGAGCAGCATACCTCATAGGAAGGTGAGAAAGGTGCTTCAAGCAGACATGGGAGGCGTTGCAGAATTCCAAGGAGAAGTCCATCAAAGGTTTGTGCTGAAGGGTCTCCTCCACCAACCGCCTCCTGCCTTCGAACAACAGAAAATGAATTTCCAGCAGGTGAGAACAAGTTTCTCTCCACAGATTTACCTGCCAGAAAAACCAATCATCTGTGTGGCTGCCAAACCAGCAGTCTAAGACCGGCGTTCACGATGCGCAGCTGAGGAAAGAATTAAACGGCCCAGCGGGATGAAGAAAGAGAAGCTGTCATAAAAAAGGAAATCTGAATTTTTGCAGTTGAATCATTTTCTTATGTGTCCATTTTTTTTATTTAGGACTTGGGGGGGGGGGGAAGTGTGCCAAGAAAGGATTTTTCCAACCTTAAAGTTTTTTAAAATACTAAAAAAATAATTAGTGTTAAAAATGACACAAAAAGAAGCATTTCAGCCTGAGCACCTGCTGGGATCTATGGATCATTGCCTCTGCCTCAGTAATGGCTTCATCCAGAATATTAATGACTTAGTTCATCATTTTATTGTTTAAGTCTTCTAATCTGTTGCTTTTTTTTAGAACAAAAAGGTTCCATCAAATCCCTTTCCGTGGCAAAATGAAGCTACCTGAAAAATTAAAGGAAAAGGATTTGACAAGCTGAAAGAAAAGTGTAACACATTTAAACCTTTACCTTAACGCTATCATTCTCAAAGACCTTTAGCCATTTAATGATCCATTCTAAAATTATTTTATTCATTTTTCAAACCTTAATAAAGTCCCAGCTCTGTTTGGCACAATTAGTCAGCTAGTAAATTGATCTTTCCCTCCTGGTTTGTTGTTCTCCCAATTTTTCATATTCAAAAATAACTCGAAAAGAATATGGCTGAATGACTGTTGGAATATTCACAGCCAAAGGCAAAAGGGCCCTAGTTTTCTATGGTTATCAACACCTGCACAGGAACAAATCAGTCTTACTAATGATCTCCAGAAGGATATTCACCACCTCCTCTTGGCCCCTTCGATTTGGCGAGGTGTGTGTGTGTGTGTGTGTGTGTGTGTGTGAGAGAGAGAGAGAAGTATTATGAATCAATTGTAGTCCACGCCCAGACTGTAGGGGGCGATAACGCGCCTCGACGCTGGCAGCGGCCGCGATAAAGGAAGAAGAAACAGGAAACGTCTTCCGTCTAGTTCCGGTGCCCTGGTCGGCTGTCAACATGGCTCAGGCGGTCCAGAAACTTGTTGCTAAAGTACCTACGTTGATTGGAGGTACGTTCATTTACCTTAGTCGTCAATTTTAGTGGTAGTTCTAACAATAATAAGAATGTAGCGGCGGAGGGGTCTTTTTGGCTTATTAGCTTCTGGCTAACGTGACCCCTGACGCACAGGCGTTCTTGGACGAGAGATTTGTATTGTTTCAAGAGAAATGTTGGATATTTTGGTTTGTTGGATTGATTTGATATCGTTTGCAGCCGCTGTCGCATACTCCAGACCCAGACTAGCGACCTTCTGGCACTACGCTCGGGTCGAGCTGGTCCCTCCGTCCCCGTCGGAGGTGTCCAAGGCCGTCGAGGCCGCATCGGGGCTGGTCAAGAGCTACCAAGCTGGGCGCCTGGGACAGACCACAGTCAAGGTGAGGCGCAGCTGGTGGCTCTTCCAAATGTTTAGAAGGGGTTCTGTTGTCAACCACCCTGCCCGTCCCTGCAGGAGGCCTTGAGGAACGGACTTGTGACCACAGAGGTGCTGATGTGGTTCTACATCGGAGAGTGCGTCGGCAAAGGCGGCATTGTCGGATACGATGTCTAAGTTTTGCTTTCTTTTATAATGTGCCTTTCTGATTGTCATATTTGCAAATGCCAGTGGCAAACAAATAAAAATATCTATGTTAGATAACTATCTTTGTCTGAATGTTTGACTTTCATTCTGTGCCTTTATTCTCTCTTACAAAAGCAATAAAAACCTAATTTGTTATCGGTGCATGTTGCAACAAGAGCATTTCCAAGATCTTTGATAAATCCTTGTGTCACACGCTCTGGTTGTTTTTACAGAGTGAATAACCTATAATAATAACCTATAGCCTGTACATTTTACAGGACTTTAGCTTTCTGATTATATTCATATAATTCCAAATATCTCCTGAAAAGTCCCCACATGTTGCTCCTTCTGCTTGTTATTCAAATCCCTGTTTTCTTGACCAAAGGACACAGGTATCAATGTTTCTGTCTTCTGTGCCTACACCAGAAACTTTTTAAAGGTTTAAAATGAAGAAATCGAGTTTAGCAATGTGTTTGCACGGTGAGGTCTCTGTCAATTCCTGTTAATGGCAATAATTAACCCGGGGACCGGTGCTTTTAGAATCCTAAAATCACCTCGTGGCCTATATGTATGGCCAGCTTCCTGCGTGTAATTGTTTTGTTTGTGTTTTTAAAATAAATACTTTTGAACTAGGCAGTAAAAAAGCTTCTGAACTGGTAAAATAAGCACTAAACTTGGCGGAAGTCCCTGTTGTCCTAAATCTACAGTGATTGTCGCCATCTGGTGGCCGAACGCAAACACGTTAGAAGATAAACAACATTTGAAAACCGGTAAAATACATTTTCCAAGCGATTTACTACAACATATGTGTAATTATCGTGTCACATAATCGAAATTATTTTCCTTTTTTTTTTTACCACCACATACGTACTCCTTCCTTTCATGGTATGTGTGCACAGATCTAATAATTACGACCGCACTTGAAGGCATCAGTGAGGCGCGCTGGGATGGTTCCCATCAGGACCAGCGCACCAAGAATTCTTCATTTAATCAGCATTAATGGTTCATTTGACTAGGCTTCTCTCTTTTTTTTTGTCTTCTGAGAGATTTGTTTTTGCTTCCGGACCTGCTGAAACGTCACATTTGCGCAAGATTCCTGTGCGCCGATTAACGGTTGTTTCGTCGTATCGAAGATGCGCAACAGTCTGAACGAGTGGAAGGATGGTTGTGACTCTGAAAAAGACTGTAAATGTGTTCACAGGCTTGGCCCTTGTTTTCCAGCTTCATCTCAACTGCGTGAAGTTAAAACCTGTTTACGGTAAGTCATCATTTTCAAGAAAAGTTTTCGTAAATACGGCTAAAAGAGGGGCATATCCCTCAGTCACTGCAGAGAAATTAAAAAAGTATGAGTCTGCCTGCAGGAAAGTAAATGCTTTATTTTTCTATCTTTTTTTTTCCTTGTAAATATTTTTAATATTTATAATTATTACTGTATGCTACTGGGAAAAGTGCCATGTCCCCACTGTGGGATAAATAAAACCACTGTTCCATTCTCAGGGATTTGTTATCTCTGCTCTGTTTATCAGACTGTTACCGTGATAATTCAAAAAGATATAACCATATTTGATCATAAACTGGGCTTTTCTAGTTTGTAAATGTGATACTTTGCAGCCTGCAGATGGTCCGCTAAGATGGCTATGTGATAGTCAGGCGTTATAGTCTGAATTTGGAAGATGAATCAAATATTTGTCTCCAGCAGTCACTGAGGGACGTGCATGAGCAGAACACAGTGTGGCGGGTACGTTGCTGCACCAGGATCTGCAGCGGGACAGGAGTTTGGACAATCAATTGAATATTGAAGCCAATGAAGTGGTTCAAATAAACAGAATCCAATGAATTCGCACTGTTCTGGTGTAAAAACCAAACATTCCAGTCCTACACTACACACAACATCCGCCCACTGCCCACATCACACCTACACACGGTGGATTCTGCAGCCACAGGATGTGTGACGGGTTCGCAGACACAACAGCCGCTGCTGGAGTGAGGAATGCGAGGCATTCCTTCGCTCTCCGCTGCGAAGGGTAAAGTTAGGATCCTCTGTTGTCATTGGGAGGATGGGGTGACGTCATACGTTTGCCTAACGGTCACACACTGGCTGGTTTGTGTCCTCCTGCCGCACGCGAGGAGAGTCTGCACGAGTTTACACAGTTACCGTCTACACACTCAAAGCTTCCTTTTGAAATGGAATCTTTTTTTTTTTTTTTTTTTTGGACACGTTACTGCATGGAAAAGGTGTTTCTTCTCGGTTTGCCAGGCCTCGGCCTCGCTGACTCACAGGACCTGTCTCCCCCAGAGGGACGGTCACACGTGAGCCTCAAACCCAAAGAAAAGGCCTGGAGGCCATCAAGGCTTCGGTCCGAGGCTCCCGTGGGACCTGCGCTTAGGAGGGGCCCCGACAACAGCCAGTATCATCCTCAGGACCCTGAGACAAACCTGCCGAAGCAGGACGTGCACCGCACGCCCGCTCAGACCGTGGTAATTCTGAAAACAGTCCTGGTCGATTGAAAGTTTACTCTAAAAACAAAATCATAGTCAAAATCATAACTTTTTTTACCCATCTTTGTTTAGCCGTGCAGTTTATATGAAACAAAGTTATAAATGTGGGACAGTGAACCGGATAATCTGCTCCTCTCTGTTTCACTTCATATTGTTTCTGTTTCTTCTAAAGATCGGCGCTGCTGATCACGCCTACTACACGTCTAAGATCTACGGCCCCGGAGATGCAGCCAGCAAAGAGCTGTGGGTGAACAGTGATGGGACCTGGAGGGTGTGTGCTTTTCCGCCCAGCAGCTACAGACAAACTGAGGTACAGATCTATCTACCACTAATAATATTATTAGATTTGTATATATTTTTCTTTAGCAAATTTACCTTAACTGACGTTACAAAGATGTTATATTGAAGCGATGGTCACCGGAACGCGTTTCAGCAGACTAACTGTGTGGTCTTTTTTTTTTTTGTCTGTGTTCAGCCAACTTTTGACTTGTTGCCTTTCTGACTTGCAGAGAGTGACTCTTTCCTTCGGGTTCCCTTTCTACGGCCACATGCTGAAAGAAGTCACAGTGGCAGCTGGAGGTAGGAGAGTGGACTCGTGAGCCGCAGACTTGGTAGGAATACCTTCTGGCCGTTTAGAGAAAGGAACGTTGGTGAAAAACGCGTGTTTTTGGACTCACAGGCTTCATTTACACTGGAGATGTGATCCATCAGATGCTCACAGCCACCCAGTACATCGCACCTTTGATGGCTAACTTTGACCCGAGTCTGTCTGAAAGCTCTAATGTGCTTTATTCTGATAATGGTGAGACAAAGTCAAACAAATCTGCCCTTTGTGTCTTTTTGGCAGTGTAATACGCATTAAATATGTCCAAACGTGCAGTCCCTGTGTGCATGCCTGTGTTTATGTTCTGGTCTCCTCCAGGAACTGCACTGGTGGTTCAGTGGAACAGGCTTCCCCTACGCGACGCCATCGGCGTCGGCACCTTTACCTTCCAGGCCACCCTGCACAGCGACGGGCACATCGTATTCACCTACAAAGAGGTGTTGCTTCTTTTCTCCTTTGTTTTTTCCCTTCCTTTGATTCATGAGAACGTCGCTCGATTATAGCCGGTGCTTTGCTCAGATCCCCGTGGTCGTCACTGCCATCAGCACCGAGACTCACCCCGTCAAAGTGGGCTTGGCAGATGCCTTCGTGGTGCTTCATGAGCTCGAGCAGATCCCCGGTCGGTGGCCGCCGCTCAAACCTTCGGTCACACCTCGAGCGTGACCTCTGATCCCCGACCCCGTGTCCTTACGTGCTCCAGATGTTCGCCGGAGAACCATTTATGAGTACCACAAAGTCGACATCCCCAAGTGGAGAATCTCCAACTACACAGCAGTGAAGATCTTTCCTCTCCCAAGTGAGTTCATCCAAAATAAAGTTCTCATTGATGATCTTGTCCTTTTTCAGCCCTGCAGAAAAAGGGGCCTCTATCAAACCCAAAGGGCAGCAGATGGCTGGTGGAATGTGGTCATTTTGCTAATCCTCCTCTTCCTCCTGCTCCTCCTCCTCAGTCTACACCTTTTTCTTTGCTCTCAGCATGTCTCCAGTTTACCAGCTGCGGTTCCTGTTTCACCTCCCAGATTGGCTTCAACTGCAGCTGGTGCAGCCGCCTTCAGAGGTAAACCGGGAGGAACCATGTTGGTAGCTCTTCACAAGGCAGGAAGCAGAGGCAGATCCTTACTTTGGTCCATCACAGGCACAAAATAGAAATAAAAGTTAGATTCGGAAGATGAATCTATCCTGGTAGAACTAAAGTTCTTTGGCTCTATTGTTTTTTTTGGGGTTTTTTTTTTTTTGCAGATGCTCCAGTGGGATTGATCGTAACCGTCAGGACTGGGGTGGACCTCGGCTGCCTGGACGAGGTTCTCGTCGTTTTCTCCGAATGCACCTGCCCGAGAAGCCTTTACTGATGTTTGTTTCTCTAGAAAAAGGATCCCCTGTGTCTCCGCACAGCTGACGTCACGAATGCTACCTCCCGCTACCCCTGGCGCAGCAGCCAGCCCTTCCGGTAGCTCCGGCCACAGCGCAGCAGAAGCACCTCCAGGCTGGCCTCCACCCCTCCCAGCAAGACTTCCACTCTCACCAGACTCTGGACGGACGGAGGAGTGGCAGCCACCCTGAGGCCTCCTGCCGGCAGAACAGCAGATGGTACGCTCACAGACGCTCCAGACGCAGCTGCGGCCAAAGGCGATCGTATTTTGGTCGGAGGTCTTTGTTGGGGACAGGAGTAGCTGTTGTTTATAACGTGCACATGCAGTGAAGAGTGCCGGTGAGAAGGTCAAGCAGGCAGCTATTTCCCAGCCCGCTGCGAGCTCGCAGCTGAAGTGTATACAGTCCCGTGTCAAATTCTGCATGGCGTCCTCAGCCGATGGAACGCGCACTGAATGTACAGTGGGCTGCTGACGTTTCAAAATATATATAAACTTGACGAGTTGGGTAGAAAATAAAATCATTTGCTTAATAATTGAAACAAAATATGTTTTTTATATGTTATAAATATGTTTTTTTTCTTTGCTTTGGATTTTAAACTTGCAGTAATAGTTTGGCCTGCCTTTGTATTCAGTGCTCAGTAGCGCCCCCCTGTGGTCTCTGTCAAAACACTTGTTGGAGCCACCACCATTTGTTGGAATGATTTAAAAACCATTCTTTTCTCTAAGCGTTGAATATTCCCCGTCTGCTTTCTGTTGTTTCAATCTTAACACTGGCATCAGAGTCTCTCCACCTGTCTCGTACAGCAGAAGAAGAGACGGCAGGAGAGCGAAACCAGCATCATCCCATCGGTCTGCTGGCAGGCGTCGTCATGGTGACCGCGCTCATGATCGCTGCTGTCTTCACGTCGGTCTACATATACCACCACCCGACCTCCACTATCAGCCTTTTCTTTATCCAGGTCAGTCAGCCCAGCTTTCTTTTTGTTGTTCAAGACCTTCACCTTTGTTCCTCCCCATTAAGAACCTATTTAACCCAAAACACGAGTGATTTTTCCCCGTTGTCTTCACGTTTACTGCATTCCAAACCCTCCTCCCAGCGGCGGCCCAATCGCTGGCCAGTCCTGAAGTATCAGCCGCCGCGGCGGCTGTTCGTCTTACGCTGACGTGGAGTCTCCGGGTCCGGACCAGGACACGGTGGAGGTCATTGACCCCAAACAGTGTTTCGTCCTGTCTGACCGCAGGGAGAGCGAACAGAAAGAAGGATTCATCGTTCCGGATCAGCGGGAGCGCTTCCTGGGTGCAGACGCCACCTGATCAAAAGCTCCGTATCCCACAAGGCTTCAAGCACCTCCCTGAAAACCAGTTTTTGTGGACTTTATTGTTTCCAGTCAGGAAGATTCAGACATCCTAAAGGGAAGAACAGAATATTTCTGCAATAGATTTAGATTTTGTTGTTCTTTTGTTCTTTTCCGCAGGTTCAGAAGGAGGAATGTCGCTTCCTTTCCTAAAGCGCACAAACTAAATAGTTCACATTTCACCAGCTGTTTTGCGGAGGGTAAATAAGGTTTATCAGAACACACTTTGTACAGTTACTTTTCACAACAGACTTAAGCCGAGTCATCAGTATACATATAAATGTGTGCTGCATGCAGATTTTTCTCAAATATCAGAAAAATACAGATTTTTATTTATTGTATGATACAACTTTTCATTTTCTAACACACCACAAATGTGTTTTTAATGGAGAAAACCAAAATTTTCAGTGTTGAATCAAATGTTTAATAAGATTTGTTCTGTATTACTTTAACAAGGATGTGTTTGGAAATCAATTCAATTTTACGCAAAGATTTCCCTAAACTGTTTAAACTCTATCGAAATAAAACAGCTCCACAAACTCAGAAATACGCGTCAAAGCAAAAAAAAAAAAAAAAATTCTGATTTACCTGAATATTTCAGGCTTATTTAGCTTTAAATTTCATTGAAAGGTGAAGTGTTTCTGGAAGGAGCCCAGCCTGCAGGCGGAGGTGGTGGAGGGGGAAGACTCCGACCTGCTGAGGGAGGGATTCAGCTCTCCTTTAGCTCTGAAAAAGAAGTAACGGTGTCAACATTTGTTTATGCTGCAACCTCCACAAGCAGAAGCTCAAACATCCTTGGAGAATCAGGAGTTCCGGGGAATGACTCTCTGACCTCTTGCAGGCGGTGCAGGCAGCCGTCTCCTCTGCTGCCTTGACGAGTTCAGGGTGACCGGCTGTTTTTAAAGAGGGTGTTTTTAAAGTGAGTAATACACAACTTAACAGGCGACAGTTGTGGGAAGTAAAAGGCCACAGCACCGTAACGGGACTGGTCCTCGTCCTGGCCACGTGCGTGTCCACGTTGAGGCCTGCGTTCCTCAGGGCGGCGATCCGGGCGGAGATGTTGGAAACCTGGAGCCCCGACAACGTTCCAGACGGACGCTGCAGTGTGAACGTCAGCCTCCGATGGGCGGACTCACCTGTAGATCCGACTGATGGACTCTGGCGGCTGCGGATGCCACCTGCTCCTCCAGGAAGGACAGCTCCATGTCAGACGTGGCGCTGCCGACGGCCCTGGCGCACTCTTCCAGGTCGCTCAGCTCCGCCTCCAGGCCGTACACGGCGCCGGCTGCCACGTACACCTGAAAGCACCAAGGTCATCGCCGGGGTCAGAACCCACAAACGCGTCCGTGTTTGGGATCGGGGAGGAAAAAGGAGGATCTCACGTTCTCCTCCAGCCTGGAGAACTGCTGATCCAGTTTTTTGGGGTCGGTGTGGGCGGGCAGGGAGGGCCTGGAGATTCCAGGATCTTCCCCATCCGCTCCGTGCAGCAGCTCCTCGGCAGCGTTCAGCAGCTTCAGGACCTCGGTGGTGACGCTGCGTAGAGACGCCGCAGAATCCCTCTGAGCGGGAGAAATAAAGGAGCGAGAGATGAAAGGCTGGTCCGAAGGACTGATCCTGAAGGGTGTGACGGAGGGAAATTAAAAAGTCTCCGATCCTCACGGAACTATGAGCGTCGTTCCCAGCCTGGGGCTCAAACATGCGATGCGTTTAACGTCTCACCTCCTGCGAGGTGAGGGGCCCCTCTGGGAAGGATGCGTCGTCCTCCACCACAGCTTCTTCTTCTTCTCTGGATTCCTTCGCTCCTTTGTCTGTTCCCTCGTTCTCTTCTAGCCGTCCCTCTGTCCCGCCTTCGTTGTCCTCGTTGACCCTCACAGGTGCGGCGTCCTCTCGTCCTGAAGGCATCGCCTCTTCTCGCTCCGACCCGTTTTCCTCACCTCCGTCTCTGATCTCTGACCTTTCTGCGACCCCTGACTCCGCTCTTAATCCCTCAAATGGACTTTCTCTTCCTCCCTTCATCTTTTCATCCGGTGTTTTTCCATTTTCCGGAGCGTCTCCGTTCACTCCGCCTCCCTGCATGTCTTCCAGAGTCATCGTCAAC
>CAAE01012022.1:2645-13089 GCA_000180735.1 Tetraodon nigroviridis
GCATGTGACCTAGAACCATTGTTCAACTAATATCAGGATATATTTAAATAACAATCTAGTCAGTGACAGTTATGTCACAAGATATTGATCAAAATTTTTCTGCATTTTTAGTACCAAAATATTCTCTAACTGGTGCATTATACAGTATTTACCTGTGCGAGTCAGGTTGTAATAGACGTTTGTAATAGTAACTACATGGTAAAGAATGTGTTGAGAAATGTCAGCACAGAAGCAGCAAAACATAAAAAAAAACATTATATTCTCCTGTCATCTGAAAGTGTGGGATTTGACATTCATGACTCACTCCATAGCGTCTGCGTGATGGGATGTCGTCTGTCTGTCTGTCTGAGGCTTTGGGCTGGAATCAGTTTGGGCCGGTGTCTCAACCTTCACCCCTCACGAATGATACTGAGGTGACAAAAAAACACGCCTCAATCATTCTGAACAGGGTTATCTGTACCAAGTCTTACCTGATTGCCATGTGTGCAGGCATTAGCAGCAAAGCAAAACTGTTTCTTGGGGAAGGGAAAGGGGGTGTACAAATCACTTTATCACACACTTATTTTTTTGATCTACCACTTGAGCTGATGTACTGGACTGACCTGCAGGTTAGTCCAATTTAGGTAATCAGAAGCGGGACTATAGGTAAAGAATAATATTACGCTGGTTAAAGTTAAACAAGCATTTTTTTTTTAAGATTTTAACACCATTTTGAAGAGTTATTTCAGTTGGAGATAAACGTCTTTACTAAACAAAAATAGTAAAACTACAGGTTTTTGATAAAACTTGACAACCTAATTGTTATGTATTAAAATCTTTTGAACTTTTGCTATAACCATAACTAACTACTAATTTAGTATTTTATCTATCAACCATAATCAGAAATTGGCACAAAACTAGACTGTTTGACTAAAAACAAGGTAGAAGAATGGAGTTATAAAGATACTCTCTGAAAATAACAATTTTTATTTCTTACAAAGATATGTTTTTGTTCATCATCTACAAAGAATTTTTACTTAATCCCCCAGGGCAGCCTCCTGTATTCACGTGGCTAAAAGTTTACATTGATTCACATACCTATTTGAAAACTAAGTTGCAATAAATTAATTATCATTTAAAATGATTTTGACAATGTGATTTATTTTTAATAGAAAAGGTGTATATTTTTTCAAAACTTTATTACACGATATGATCAAAGGCGATTACTGATGTCTACTAAAAGAAAGCCTTACGTGCCTGACAAATAAAAAATTATTCCAACCTAATGGACCATAATGAGTATAAATAAATTTCTAGGGCTATCTCCATATTTATAAATATGTAAATCATATAGACATACAAAAACACTAAAAAATAGTCCACAAAAGCACTTAGTTGCAACAGCTAAAAAAGACAAACTGCAGAGTTGACAAAAATGGGAACATTGTCCATTTCACACAAGACTAAAACATTGAGAACACCACTAATATTAGTCATCAATATTATTTATCTGTTGCATCAAAGTGTGCATCTCAAAGAGCGTCATAAAATCTGCTGCAAGTGATACCTGATATCAAATAAAAGATAAAAATAAAGCCCTATGCACACCCCCTCCTGATATTGTAATAAATTTAACACTGCAGTTGTTTCACCAAAGTTAAACAGGGCAAATAGGTAAAAGATAGGACGACCTTTGTTGGAAAAAGACTGCATTACTTAGCATTAACACATCTATTTGTGTATATCCTTTTCTACAGTATTTTTATTTAGTTTCCTAATGTTGCATTTGAAATTTATATGAAGTTACTCTACCTTATTTATTATTCTAACAAATGAGTAAATGTGGTTTTGAGCATGTATCTACTGGCCTTGGTATATGTAAGGAAAAGAGTGGTATTTATTACACAAGAATAGCCATTTTCTGCTTTCAGATAAACGAACGTTTAATTAACTAAATGAACTTTCATTTAACAATTCAGAGCCAACTTGCAGTCCAAAGTATCCAAAGGTAAAGCTAAAATAAGCCCATCACCAATTCAACAACATAAAAATGCAATTGAACCAGTCCTCCTTCGTGCAGAAAACAAGATCAGTGTTTCGTGGATTATCTGGAGACAACAGTATCTGTTTAGTAATGGGTCATGATGGAAGTCCAACTATAAAACCCAACAACATACGCGGTTAGTGTCAATATAGCTGGTAAGCTAACCGAGAAGCCTGCCAAGTCAATCTCGTGAAAGAAGTCCTACAATAGACGGCACAAAAACAAGCTACGAAGCGTTGGAAAAATTGCGGAGACTGTCGCTAAGACGATTCCAATGTGTCGTACGTTTAAAAACCACAAACTGTAATTTTGTCAGAGAGTGCTCTTCTCCAAGGTAGTAAAGCTAGCTATACAGCTAGCAACACAATACGTTCTTTCCTTTTGTAAAATAGAAAAACATCTTTGGGGGAAAAAAATCCAAAAAATAAAGGAAAAAGCAGGAAAAATGGAAAAACATGTCTGGAAACAAAATACTCACCACGACCTGTACGAGTAAAATAGCTTGCTTTCGGTAAAATCAGTGATACTTAGGTCGTCCTTTCGGAGCACAAGTGATTCGCTCCCTTCTGCGGTATGCTAGCTTTCTTTTAGCCACTAAGCTATCCTATGGAGATGGTGCAGCGCTTGTGGAGGATGTTGGTTTTGTAACACCGCGCAGCTCAGAGAAGCAGGGTCAGTGATTAGCCGCGTTGTCAGCGCCGTCAGATGGCCTGTGTGTTGTTTCTGGGAGAAAAACATTTCACTCAGTTGTGATTAATACTGGTCAAATGGTGCTTTTACATTTAACTTAATTTTTACTTGATTTAATTCAATTCAAAATGATTTGTATATGTGCTTCACGAGGGCAGACGCCCAGAGGCCTGAACCCTCCCAGGTAACCACAATAGCAAGGAAAAACTCCCCTTTAATAACTAGAAGGAACCTTAAGCAGGACCAGGCTTACAAGGAGGAACCATCCTGTTGAAAACAGGCCGTGTAAAGAAAGAGACAGGACAGAGAGAATGAAAGAGAGAAAAAGCGCAGACATAGCAAACTTGGGATAATATAGCATGGCAGGTTGTTAAAAAAAAAAAAAAAAGAACAGCATTAGGCAGGCATTGACAGTGCATTTGTCAGAAGCAAGAATCCATGCAGCATGATGGTCTGGAGACAGGGAACTGATACAGACTGGACACACAGTGATGATCCTGGTGAGGAGAAGCAGAAATAGAGACGGTGGATAGTGTTGAGGAGCTGAAAAACTGCCCACTAGATTATGTTTGTCTCCCCAGCAGTGTAGGCCTAAAGCAGCATAGCTATGCTGAAGAATGAAGAACAATGATGACCCTATACTACCTGTTGCTGTTAGAACTGACTAACTATAGAACTATCAGCTCTACACACTTTGTTTGAGGATAAATCAAACACGTTAGTTTAGCAGCATCTCTCTATTAGTATTAGCAGCTACATTTTGGAAAAATATTTAAAAGGGCAATAAAATAAACTGCAGTGGGAAAAATAATTAGAAATAGTATCTAAATAGTCTATTCTAATAGGTTTATTGCAACTGTCCATTGAGCTAGGAGGTAGTAGTAGTGTGTGTGTATGTGTGTAGCTGTGGTGGCTGTGGACTGGTATTATGAGTCCTGCAAAAGTCTCTTTACAACCATTCGGAAGAAGCTGGTCTTCATCTGGTTGATGCGGGCTTTCAGGGGCCCTTTGAAGGATGGATCTCCTGGAATGGGGAGCCAGTGATCCACTGGGCAGTCTTGATGACCCCGCTCTTGTTTTCTTTTTCATTTGCAGGGCAGCTGGCATGCCACACCGTGCATCCGTAGGACACTCTCTATTGTGCAGAGCTAGAAGTTTTTAAGCAAGGGTGGGGCAATTTTGTGCCTCCTCAGCGTTCTTAGGAAGAAGAGACCCTGCTGGGCCTTTTTTATAATGTGGGGATGTTCACAGTCTAGTCCAGGTCCTCTGACATGTGCAGGCCGAGAAACAAAGTTTCGGACCCACTTTACTTCTTCCCCGATGATTCTCAGGTCTGTGTGCAGTTTGGTTCTTATTTTTCTTAAGTCGATGATGATTTCCTTTCGTCCTTTTTGGTGTTGAGGTTGAGGTGGTTCTTGCTGCACCAAGAAATTCTAGGAACTACAAGTAAACCTGCACTCTGTGATCTGAGTGGGGTTTTTTTTAAGAATATATGGAGCTATGAGATCCTGTAGCTATGATGGAGATAGTTCATTTAGAGTTTTATATGTAAGCAGGAGAATCTTAAAGTTTATTCTTAATTTTACTAGAAAGTAGTGAGTAGGAAAACACTGGAAAGTAGTAATAATTTCACTGGCCAGTAAAGAAAGGCTAAAACCAGAGAGACATCATCCCGAAGTGTTTTGGGATTCATCAGATCTGGATGAATACCACTTCCTCTCAACCCATCTTAATGCCTGCTTCAGAGTTTGGATAGTTATACTGCGGTTCTGCCCAGAGATTTTAGCAGTTAACACACCTGTTTTATTTTATGCGTCTGGAGAAGACGAACTACATTTTGGCGTTAAATCACATATGACTGGCGCTAGAGGGAAATAGTCCAACAACTAGAAACTAACATAAGAGAACCCAATAAAGACGGTGAAATAATTTACAAATTGATAATATTCGGTAGGGCATGTGTACCTTTATGTTACCCCTGTACCTAAAATAAAGGACTATCAAACGATTTTTAGGGGCAGACCTAAAAGAATTGTGAACTAGACATTTGTAAAGGATTTAAAAGATATAGTGACTTGTTATTAAAAATTGCTGTTGCTGTTATTAGAAATTTAACCTTGCTTATTCAATTGTTTTTCTGGACTGAGAAATGGAATAGTTGGAAATAAATGTTATTTTATTATAGTAGTGAGCAAGATATTGTGGAATAAATGGGTTAAAAGAGGCCTTGAACATACAATGTACTAATGATCTCGAGCAACCATCCCAAAGCAGGAGGACAACCACACCAAAGAAGGATAAGGGAGCTGGGAAAGTGAACAAATAACAGGTGGCCACTCAAAGAGGATAAAAGGTGAGGAGATTCTGCATCTGCAGATCTCTTTGGTGGAACGATTCTTTCACACAGCTGTTCTGTCAACGAGTCTCCAAGTACTTGTAAAACGAATTTGTGATTAAAGCTTACCACGCAGCAACTATCTGTCTCCAATCTAGTCCGTCTCCAATCTAGTTTGTCTCCAACCTAGTCTGTCTCCAATCTAGTTTGTCCTGACCTATAAACGAATGCGCAAGGATCCGGAGGGTGGGAGACACAATATATAGTGAGCTGGACTGTACTGTACTCCTAAAACTAGAGGAATCAGCACCTTAGCACATTTTTTTAAGTTGTGTTTTTCAATTTTCATCGTTCAGTGAAAACGTTGCTGTGTGTTTCTGACAATAATTCTAAAGTGTAAACAATGACCTGACCTGATTTTGAGTCGAATTTTCTTCTGACAGTTTAATTTTAGTCAATTTTGTGCAAACAAAAGTAAGTACAGTATTAGTGTGGTGAATTACTGGCGTAATAAGCAGGTTTCTTTCGCCACCAGAAATCGCTTTTTTTTTTTTGGCGGTTCTTTTCGTCCACACCGAAAGCCGTATTTCCACATTCCGCTGGAGGAAGGGGCGGGGCCACGCCCTCCGAGCCGAGGCGCAGAGCTCCGCCCAGCTGACGTGACGTAAGCCTGCTCACAGGCAGGTCACAGAGGTGTCGCGTTCCCACTCCCCGTGTGCGCCTGACAAAGAGAACAAGGTTGCTGCAGACATGCTCATCAAAAGTAAGAAATCCGGGTTTTTCCATTCAGAGAAAAAGTTTTGTTATTATTTTAGTTCCTATTTGTTATTATAATATTTTACCTGATTTTTAGTCAATTTGGTAAATGTGCTTATTTTATTCATTTGTGCACTTCTTCTTTTTACTATGTATTATAGAAATACAATTAATGAGTTGCGCATATATGTTTTCTTTATTCTGTAACTGGGCAATCAATACACTGTGGCGTGTTAGTAATACATTTTCAAATTTTGAGGGTTTGTTTGTTTTTGTTTTTGTTTTCTTGAGTCCAACAAATACTTGGAAATACTTGACACTGTTGATGGTACAATTGTTAGTGGCACTCTTACCACTCCTATTTTTCTGTTTCTATTTCTCCTTAATTTCAAGCTGTGCAAGGTAAGAATTGAATTCATTGGATTTGGTGACGGAGAGGATAAAGTATAGTTTATAGTTTTTTTTATAGTAATTGTGTGAGATCACCATTAAAACTTTGCTTCTCTTCACTGTGCATCCACACTTAGAAATTAGAGGATCCAAGAGGAGCCCTCAAGTTTGGGTCTTCACTCCTCGAGCATTGGTTCATGTGCTTTGTAGAGAATATAACTATTTCCTGGTTTTATTAATTTATCAGACATTATCTAAGTCAAGATAAGTTGATTAATCGATAAATCTATAGAAAGCAGTCAGCACTTGACATTTAGACTTTGTTATCAGACTAAAAGAGGAGTTTGACTCTTTTCTCATCAAGTTATCTTAAGTCATGATTGCAACAAATGGGCAACACTAAAAAGTCTAACTTTGTGTAGAGCAAATAATTAAAATCAGTCAGCATCCATGTCACCACTCAAACACACTTCTTTTAGTTTTTTAAAGTTTGAAGTTAGTTTGTGTTAGAGTTTTGTCATTATTATCTAATCGTACATAATTCACATGACCATTTTGGTTTAAATAAATTGGCAATGGTAAATTAAAACTAAGGTGTGAATATGAGTGTAAATATTTGTATATTCTATATTTAATAAAGCGGGGTTTTTTTTTATGTTGTTGAGGTCAGGTCACAGGGGCACCAGTCTAAGTAGGGAGGCCCAGACTTCCCTCTCCCCACCTACTTCCTCCAGCTTTTCCGGGGGGTTCCCAAAGGCATTCCCAGGCCAGCCGAGAGACGTAGTCTCTCTAGCGTGTCCTGGGTCTTTCTGGGGGTCTCTCACCAGAGGGACGTGACCTGAACACCTCACTAGGCATAATGATAACTAGCATGCCTTAGCTATTGAGTGTTAGGTCATTCTGGTAGCTCTGGACCTGTTCACATCACTGTTTACATCAGATCTGATCTTATACTACCCACTGTTACCATGGCAGCTTACTTGTGAAAGAAAATTTACCCTTGGAGTCACGTTTGCCAAAGTCTCTTATCCGCCAATTAAGGTTTTTGCAACATCTGTTTCCTCTACCACAGCCAAACACTGGACTCCTGATCTCTAGTGACTCATGTCACCATGCCAACTCCCTCAATACTCACAGCAACTAGGACTCCTCAGAGAAGTTGCCAGGTTTACAAGCACCATTTCATCTGCGAGTGGCAATAAAGTGGATCCCATCAAGAAAAGAGACAAGCGGGGTAGGGCAGCCGGACAGAGAAACTGGTATTATTCAAAGATTGTGTGTCTAATACATGCCTTTTTTAATATTTTAGAGATGGTTTACCAGCAGACTGCCTTCCTGATTTTCACTTTGCTGCTTACGACAAGGCTCGTGGGTGGATGTTTGTGTCCACCAGCCACCATTTTGTCTCATTTTCCCTCTGAGGTCCCCACTGACGTCTGTTGTTTGAACTATTCTGGTTCTGTTTTTGCTCATGTGCGCTGGTCTTTGTTTACCAATGAGACAAACATTGAGATTTTAGATCTATCGTTTTGTAATGTCACTTCTGTTGACATGACAGACAAAGAGACCTCTGAACTGCAAAAAGTCTATCTGAATAATAACCGGTTAATATTTTTACCAAATCATTTTCTGTCTGGCCAACCAAGACTGACAAAAGTGGACCTAAGTGAAAATGCGATTAAGGAGCTTCCTGATGGGTTTCTCCAGGACTCAGAGAACCTTCAAGAACTGTACTTGCAGGGAAATGAGCTACATTTTCTGCCAAGTTCTGTATTGCAAAAGCCCAAACTGCAAAAGCTGGAGTTGGATGGAAACCCCTGGGAGTGCTCCTGCTTGTTGCTGGAGAGAGTGGAGGGAGGGAAGAAGGTTAATAAGACCACTAAACTGGAGGATTTGTTGGTAGGGTTCACTTGCATCTCTCCTTGGCACCTTGCTGGCAGGACTGTGTTGTCAGTGAGCCTTAATGATGTCTGCCGTCCAGCTGGACTTACAGCACTCTTCATTTTGCTTCCACTTATCACGCTCTCCACCTTGGTGCTCTGTTGGTGCTGTGGGAGAAAAAAAGACCCACCTATTATCACTTCCAAAAAGAAAGTTCCTAGCTCAAGCTACAATGCCCAGAAGCATGAAACAAAGCAGCAACCTGAAGATGTCAAACAGAATAAACTCAGACTCTGTGCTAGTGATGCTAACCTGGAAAAGCATCTACATGTATACCCTGTATCCACCGTCCTGGGCAGCACAAGAGATTTATATGAAGAAGAGGAGATTAAGCTGGGGTCAGTGGAGGCATCTTTACACTGTTCTATCTCTACAGAAGGAAAGAGGGTTTCCCATCCTGACAGTGCCAGCAAGACAATGCTGGATGCTGTCAGTGTGACAGAAGTAATGCAAGACTCTGCTGACAGAGAGAAGGCCTACCTGGCTCAATCAACTGAATACTACAGCCTAGTTCCCGGCTTTGAGCTCGATGACTCCGATCAAGGCGAGTACGAAACTGTCAGCGTCTCATCACAGCGTCTCAAATGAGTAGACTGATTTGTATAAAATAAACTTTTCTTTTGAATTAGATGAAGATATGCACTGCTGACATTTTTGTGTTTTAACCCTTTATTTATTTCTTACTGATTACAAAAGACAGGGAAAATGAGGCTGTTTGAAGTTAGGGTCAGCTTAGCATATAAGACTTAGAAAATCACTGGTGATGTGGGCTAGGACTAAGAAGTTGGCATTTCCTAAGGGTCACACATCAGGCTTTTTTTTAATTTTGTGACTTAAAATTTTGTTATATGTTACATATTTTATTATTGTGTGCCTATTGAAACTAGAAGCACAAATCAAGATTAGTTAGATAAAAGATATAATAAAATAGTATGCATAGATTAATTATTATAAAGGAACATGATAATATACACAGCAAAAAGCTATTTATATTCTATATTACAGTAGAAGTAAACTTTTGCACACGCTTCATCCTTATGTTATTGATTATTGTGCACGGGAACACAATTATTACATACAAAACATCACCTGGAGTTTCATCATCCATCTCTAGTTTTTACCAATTTACAGGCTCTTCAAACTATTTTCTCAGTTAATAGTCCATCAAGCATGATTTTAAGTTCACCTCTGACCCTCATTTGGGGGCTGGCCCCTTCATCAGGATCCAAAACCCAACGTGGCCCTTCAGGCAAAATAATTGCCCACCCCTGCTCTACACACTGCTTTTCCCCCAGGTTATTAATAGAATAGAATAGAACTTTATCCATCCCACAACGGGGAATGTTCACTTCTCCCAGCAGCATGAACATTGGAAGAAATTTTTTTTGAAATATAAAAGAAGAAGACAAGATAAATACAAAAAAAAAAAATCTTTTTAATCTAATCTAATCTAATCTGAGTACTTTCGAGAGGAGAAGTCACTACTGGGTCTTCTTTAACAACCCCAATTTGTAAGAAGACCAGCAAAGGTTGTCTGTGATGTGGTACCCGAACAAATAAACTTCTGTTTGCTCCCAATTGATAAAAGCTAGAACAAGTGGAATTGCTGAAATACTGAATTGGAATAAAGTAGTCCACATCTCTGTTCCCTTTCTTTCACACTGATGCAAAAAAATAAAATAAATAAATAAAATATACTGTCCTGTGAAGTTTATAAAAGAAGTTGTGTGTGTCCTTGTGTCGCAGCGAACAGCATTTTTAAAGAACTTTATCATTTTGAGTAGTAGGTAAGTCATTTTGAAAATGACTTACCTACTACTTTTAGAGGTCAATTATTCTCTGTGTCATGTTTCTTTTTTATTAGAACAATTGTGACCAGAAAAAAAAAGACAAGTAAACTAAGTATAACCAAAAACTGAAAGATTTTACAATAAACCAATGCCATTTCAATTATGGAAATAGGAGACACTTCTGTCCAAATATCTAATCTGTTTTATACAAACCCCACAAATTTGTTGTATCTGAACACACTGGAAACAGTTGTTATTACAACTTGAAATGTCATAGTGTATGCTAGTGATTTTAGTTGCTGCTCAGCTATTATCAGGTCAGTAAAATTTAATTGGCAGGTAATAGCAAATACATTTTTCCCCTCTTGGTACAGTTATGCTGTATTCAGAGAACAAGGGCAGTGTGTGTGTGTGTGTGTGTGTGTGTTCAGAATACCTGTGTATGTCAGGAGTTATACTGTAATACCATGCAAGATGGAGCTATGAGAGAATATTTTTTGACATGTTCTACATATTAGT
>CAAE01012026.1:3297-10797 GCA_000180735.1 Tetraodon nigroviridis
GCTGACACGTGGGACGACAAGAACAATTTACTGCATGGCTGCTTCTCCTTGTCTATGAGCAGACAGAAAACACACACACACACACACACACACACACACACGCACGCACACACACACACACACACACACACACACACACGCACGCACACACACACACACAGAGCAAATTAAGTTTGATTAGACGGGGAAACTGTGATCCTGCAGGGAAATTCAGAGGGCAGAGAGACGATTCACAAAAGATGACAAAAATTAAGAACAGAGCAACTGGGAGCAGCCAAGACCCCTGGGATCACACACACACACACACACACACACGTTGTCCTTTTTCAGGCAGCATTAAAGCCAGATCAGAGCTAAACTGATCTTTGATCCAGTTTTATTAAAAACTGAAAAACATCTGATCTTTTTTTTGGGTTTCAATTCAACAAAAGAAAAAACAGCTCAGGAATGTTTTCACTCCATTTGTTTAACGGTTTCTGCCTGAAAAGCCTGCACACACACACACACACACACACACACACACACACACACACACACACACACACACCCCATCCAAACCCTCAGGACTCCAACTTAGCCGACAGGGGTTGAAGGTCACCAGGAAGTGGACCGTGGAGGACTGCGCTGGTGTCTGACCGCTACAACTGGAGCAGAAGAAGATCTGGCCTGTGGACAGCAACACACACACACACACACACTCACTCACACACACACTCACACACTCACACACACACACACACACACTCACACACACACACACACACACACACACACACACACACACGCGTAATCTCCTAACATTTTCTTTGTTAAAAGGTGAATATGCTCATTAGCTTGCTAATTAACAAGGTTTTTATTAGCTAAAAAGCTAACCCCGCGCTGGCGATGTGAAGTGGGCGGGGCCAGGCGTGCTTGGCTCCTCCCCCTGCGGCTGATCTGACCTCTAAGGTTGGGCTGATGCTCGCTGTGGCCACCAGGGGGGAGCTCTGTTCGTAACTCTTCCTCTTTTCTCTAAAACCACATCCATCCATCCATCCGACTGAGACCGATCGGAGGCTGTGGAACCGGCGCAGCGGCGTTGGCAGTCGTGGTCGCTGAGGCTCCGCCCCCTCCCCCGTCCAGAGACTTGGATGGTGATTAGCGTTGGGAACGTGGGACTCCGGCCTGAGCTTCCATTAACAGCAATAAACACAGTTCTGCTGCACCACCGAGACCGACCGCAGGTGTGTGTGTGTGAGTGAGTGTGTGTGTGTGTGTGAGTGTGTGTGTGTGAGAGTGAGTGTGTGTGTGAGAGAGAGAGCAAGAGGTGTTGTTTATCATGGCAGTAATTAAGCCCGCAGTTCGTTTTTAATTAAAATATAACAACAGCACTAAGTATGAAACAGCTCTAACACACACACTCACACATACACACACACTCACACACACACACACACTCACACACTCACACACTCACACACACAGGTTGGCTTTCATTTGAGTTGAAAGTAAAACCCAAAAACTTTTCTTTCTAAACTGTTGCCTTGTCTTAACGTCGGTTCGGGACAAGAGAAAGAGGAGGAGGAAGAGGAGGAGAAAAGGGTAGAGGAGGAAAGGATGGAAGAAGAGCCGGAGGAGGAGGAGGAGGAGGAGAAAAGGGTAGAGGAGGAAAGGATGGAAGAAGAGAAGGAGGAGGAGGAGGAGGAGAAAAGGGTAGAGGAGGAAAGGATGGAAGAAGAGAAGGAGGAGGAGGAACTCGTTATTGGACCTTTGGTTCAGGTTTCTGAGCAGGTCCAGGAGTGGACGTGGAGCTGGACTCATCCGTTCAGGCTGGGAGCAGCGCTAGCAGATTAGCAGAGCTAGCAGATTAGCAGAGCTAGCAGATACAGCCCCTCTGGACCATTAGCATGCTAATGTCAGTTGAGAGTGCTTCACATTAGCATGCTGATGGTCTGGATGGATGTCTGAGGGTTAGCAGGGTCGTTAGCAGGGTCGTTAGCAGGATCGTTAGCAGGATCGTTAGCACGGTCGTTAGCAGGGTCCTAGTTTCGGTGTGGGTGGTTCCCCTTTGTCCGCTGGGTCACATGGTGACGCAACAGGTCTGGTGAAACTGTGGGAACTTTGTTGTTTTTACTTGTAGCAAGCGGAGGATGTGTTGCTAGCTCTGCTAGCTCTGCTAGCTCTGCTCCCAGCTGATCAGAACTGATGAGAACTTAAAGTCCAGATGACAACAAATCTACTGTTGGTGAACTTTGACCTGGATGTCCGAGACCTTGATGTTAGGGGCTAAGCTAAATGGGCCTGGGGGCGTGGCCTCCATGGCTGAAGGTTTCTGATTGGCTGAGAAAATTGGCTACTCTGAGAAAACCCCGCCTCCCCTGGCTGTGTGTGTCAGAGAGAGCAGGTGTGCAGTTGTCAGTGAAGAAGAAAATTAGTGAGAAAATGACAAGATTCAACACACACACACACACACACACGCACACACACACACACACACACACACCTCGGTGAAGGTGTGATGTGTGATTATCCAAAAGACTAAATTCTGTCAGCTCTGAAGGTTTTGCTGCTCTTGTCAGCTCCAGCTCCTGGATGCCCTCCACCCCTGACCCCTGACCTCTGACCCCTGACCTCCGCTATCTTCGGGTCTTCGGATCCTGATCCGGGTTAAAAGAAGTCAAACTCGGAGGCCGGATGATGTCAGCACTCATTTATTGTAATAAAAACTCTGAATACAAAGTACATTCACAGAAGGCGCTAGCCGCTAGCCTCCTAGCGCCAGAGCCGCCAACCACGGCCGATTAAACGCACCCCACACACACACACACACACACACACTTCTGTTTACCGCACCATTGCGCTAACAAGCCGGCTAGGTCCGAAGACCAAAGACACGAGAACGGACTGGGAATTCCTCAGACACCTAGATTCACCTTTGACCTCCTGAGCTAGCTTAACAATCACGTCGCTACTGCTAATACCAACGTAAACAAAGACCAGCTAGCCTAGCTGCTAACCAGCAGGAGGTCGAACAAAGGCTAATAAAAACACTGAAAGCAGCAGACGTGTCACCAGTTAGCTAGCAAAAAGAGAAGCACCACTGACACCTTTTTTCACCATCTCACACACACACACGCACACACACACACCTGCTGTTGCACGTCGACGCTAAACAATCACGCGGACGTTGGCTAAGCTAACACCTTCTTCCCGGCTCCAGCCAGTGCGCTACGCTAGGCTAAACACTTGCCAAGACTGACATGCAAGAAGGTTCCCGCTGTTGCCGTTAGCGCTACGGCGGAGAACGATGCTTTCCGTTAGCAAGCGGAGGCGGGTTAGCCGATGATGCTACCCTGACTGTGGGCCAGGGCCGGAAAAAAGAGGGCAGAACATCAGACCCTGGCAAAAAAACCAAAAAGAGTCGTCACGGCAACAGGAAAAAGCAGATAATCCAAGAGGAGGGCGTCGTCCGCAAAGAAAAAGCCCCCACCGGCGGCAGAGGTGGAGGTCCCAGGTTTGGTCGGGAGCAGAAGAAAACGACAAGTTTGTGCCGCGATTCGCCTAAAAAAGGGGGAAAAGGAGGAGCCAGCAGCGGCGAGGAGGGACGGAAGCAACAGGATCCTCCTTTCCGCTAACGCAGAGGCTAGCCGCTGCGCCGCGCTAGCCTAAGGCAGCCGTTTAGGCGCCGGCCTCGTCTCCGACTGGGCGCCCGACGAGGCTCCACCTACAAGAGGATAGAGACGAGCGTCTTACAGCAGCGCACAAACACATCCATGCATCACAGGGAGCACGTGCACGTCCAGGGGAGGAGGCGGGGCCCCGCCGCCGCCGTGAGGAGAAACCACCAGGCTAGCTCAGCCCTGTTAGCTACGTCCACCTTAGCGGTGAAGAGGGAATTCGCCTTTAGCAAAACATCCAGGTATTAAACATTAGCACAGCTAGCTCTTCATCTAGCACACACTGGTGTGTGTGTGTGTGTGTGTGTGTGTGTGTCTCTGTATGTGTGTGATGGCTGCTGCTGTTGCAGGTGTACCCTGTGCCCTCCCTCCTCCTCCCCCCTAGCCCTCCCGCGGTGCTAGCATCTGTTGCTAATGAAACGCGCGGCTGGACGCTAAAGGTAGCCCCCCGCTGGGAGCGTGTGTTTGACATCATCAGCAACCCCCCTCATCCCCTTCCTTTGATCTCACTGAGGTAAAAGTGGGTCAAAGTGGCCAGGTGAGACGAGGCCACAGCCTGCTAGCGTACCACCTGCTAGCGTAGCACCTGCTAGCATAGCCACCTGCTAACGCTGCCTTTCTGAGGGGAGTCTGGCACTAATTGAGCAGCATTAGCTGAGCCATTGTTAGGTCATTTGCATCAGCGCTAACAAATCTAGGCTAGCTACGATTCTGTTGGCAGATCAAAGGCAAATAAACAACAACAAAAACCGTAGCTAACAGTCTGAGCTACAGCGAATCTTTAGCATAGCATCATCCAGGTGAGGAAGGCGCTTTGTTCTTGGGTCTCATGGACGACTAAAGTTGCTAGTTTCAATGCTAATCTGCTGTTTTTTAGTTACAGGGAGACGCAATCATAGCTCACAGCTGACTCGAATCAAAGCAATGAAAGGAGATCAAAGCCTGGACTTGGCCGTCTGTTTCCTGTTTCTGCTCAGGAAGTGAGGAGATTCCTCCGACCACAAGGAGTCGACCTTTGGCGCCGCTAACTTGTTTTTATTCCTCTTTCCGCTCTCTGACCTTTGACAGAAACAACTAGTTAATGAAGTCTCAGCCAATCAGAGGACCGCAGCGCGTCAAGCTCCGCCCACTGACCCGTCATTAGCGCTCCGCTCGAGATGTTGCTCAGTACGAATGCTAACATCAGACATCTGTCTGTTATCAACTGGCGGTGAAAAATTAGCATTAGCAGAGCATCAGCTAGCATCAACTAGCATTGGACGCTCACGTGCACATCAGCACAGCTGGGACAGGAAGCTGGAAGTTCTTCACGTCTGCGCTCACCACAATGCAGCTTCCTCTTCCTCACACACACACACACACACACACACACATGCGTGTCTTGCCTCTGGCTCAGTCCTTGTTCCCTACATTGACCTTTGACCTCTGGTCCTCTGTGACGCTGCAGCTTCCCAGCAGCAGCGTGATGCGTGTCCCTGCTGAGTGTGTGTGTGTGTGTGTGTGTGTGTGTGCGTGTCCGTGCGTTAGTGTGTGTGTGTGTGTGCGTGTCCGTGCGTTAGTGTGTGTGTGTGTGTGCGTGTGTGTGTGTGGGGAGGTCATCAGGATTAAATCTAATCTGTGAGGCTGAAACGACCTCGTTGTGGAGCTGCCGGCTCCGACGCCACCGGAGGCCTGATGGGAGGAGAGCTGGGATGGAGGGATGAAGGAGAGAGAAGGAGAGCGGGAGGAGAGTCTGGCGCCCCCTGCTGCCAGACGACCTCTTTCCTCGTTAAGAAAAAAACTAAAATCTTTTCTTCTTCTTTTCCTTCCCGTCTGCGGACCCCTGATTCATCTGGTTCCGTTGCCACGGCGACCTCCTCCCCCTCCCCCCGTTAACGAAGGACATGTGCTGGAAGCTAATGCTATCGTCTCTCAAATCCCTTTAGCCTCGGCAGCGGCGGGCGGCCCGACGTCTTAATCCAATCACGGAGAGCGGATCACTGGAAGCGGATTGGCCGGAGATCTGGCGGATCCGGATCCGGCAGGGACGCCACCAGGACCGAGCGCTCAGATGCTGAACAAGCTAGCTAGGCGGCTGGTTGGCTAACAAACGCCGCTGTCAGCTGTTCCCACAGAAGAGGAGAACACTCTTCTCTTTTTTCATCCCTTCATCCAGAGAACTTGTTGTCGTCGCGCTAGCGTGCGACCAGCTGTAAGCCGCTTGGAGCACAGAGGACCTTTTAATTAGCCTGATGGTGGCTGAAGACCTCCTCCTCCATCCATCTTCCTCCTTTCCTCCAGGATTACCTGCCAGCATCCGTCTAATCCCTTCATCCTCTCCTCCGCTGCTCTTTTCCTCCGCGAAAACCATCTTTACCTGTCAGAGACAAAGAGGTTTCGTCCTCGTCTTTGTAAAAGCTAACGATCAGCCTCCTCCTCTTCCACCTCCTCCTCTTCTCCTCTTCCACCTCCTCCTCTTCTCCTCTTCCCCTCTTCCACCTCCTCCTCTTCCTCATTAACTCGGGCGGATTAATCCCTGGTAAATAAGTGGATTACCAGCAGGGGGCGGTGTGGATTAGCCTCCTGTTTGTTCTCTTCGGGTCCAAACAGCTAATCTGCTCCAGACGACCTCATCTTCCTGTGCCCTTTGACCTCAGGCGCCTTACGCAGCCGCCGCGACATCAAAGCCCGAGGTTACCGCGACAACGGGCAAACTCCAGCGACCGCTGGCAGAACGGGTGGTGACCTCTTGACCCCACTGTTAGCAGCCTTCCCCAGCTGTTTGCTAGCGTGGGTGGAGCCTCCCTCCTCTTCCTCCTCCTCTTCCTCTGCGCTCGCTCGTCAATCACCGGCACGCTGAGCGACGGCTGGAGCAACTCTCCCGGGTGTTCGTCGCTAACGAGAAACAATACGGTCTCGTGGAGGTGGGCCCGCGCCGCCGTTAGCGGCTAAGCTGCTCATTAATTACTGAGAACATTAATCTGAGGAGCTTAATGGCTGATCGAGGGGGCGGAACGGCAGCGGCGGCATGTGACCGGCGGTCCAGCCTAAGACGCTGCTAATCTGGTAGCCGCGAGTCTGAACCCGGTTAACAGAGACGGAAACGCTTTTATTGACCTTTGATGCTTTGATGTTTGGGTTTGTGATGGGGGAGGAGTTACTGGATCGAAGCGTGGAACAACCTAGAAAGGATCCCTGTGTCTGTGTGTGTGTGTGTGTGTGTGTGTGTGTGTGTGTGTGTGTGTGTGAGAGAGAGCTAACCCCGCTACACCTTTGAGCGTCTCAGCGTTTCCATGACGATTGGTCCTCCAGCCCCGCTGAGGGTCACAGCAGGACATCAGAAAAACAAAGTTCAGGGCTCCGGGGATCGCGTGTGTGTGTGTGTGTTTCTGATGTAAACATGAGAACTGTGTCATCACACACACACACACACACACACACACACAACACACACACACACACACACCGTTAGCTCCCATGATGCAACGCTCTCCTAGCAACCAGACCTGTGGCTAACTCTCCTGCTGCTCCTGTGCTCTCATTGGACGGGTTCCAGGGGTCACGGCCACTTCTGCCCCCCCAACAGCGCGGCCATCTGCGCGCCAACGCTGCTTCCAGGGGGGCGGACAGTATCCACACGGAAGGAGCTTCTTCCTGGGAAAAGGCGGGTTTGCGGAGCCGGATGGCGAAGAACGCTTGCGTACGTTTAACCGCTGGCGGCTTGGCAGCGCAGCGGCGCGGAAGAGCTGACCTTTGACCTTTGGACACTTTCAGGCCAGCCGCTGAGGGGGGAGGAGCCAAAAAGCTCGCCGCAACCACGCCGGCGGCTCCGAAACTTCCGAGTTTTGACCAAAAAACAGGAACA
>CAAE01012030.1:2930-20247 GCA_000180735.1 Tetraodon nigroviridis
ATTTTCTTTGGTCTTTTTATGTCTATCCGAGCATCCGCTTCTCAGGAGTCAATAACTACGAGCGGGCTACACAGCGCAAATCCCATCAAGAAAAGCACTGGTAACAAATACCCAGCCAAGCACGCCTAGACAATGGAGGTCATTTAAGTATCTAGTCAGCCTGCAGGAAACAAAGTGAGGCCATAAATCAATATCCGTTGTGGAAGCAATGAGGCAGAGACTGGGACAACAGGAGGCCCGGGACACACTGAAAACAGCTTTAGCTTCCAAGACAGGCGGTATTGTTTGATGGTCTGGAGATGGTTGGGTGGACACAATCACAGTCAACACGATCATAACACCCCCCCCCCCCCATGTTGAGAAAGAAGGTCTCGCTACACCTTCTAAAGGCTGAAATGTGTGTCTGCAGCAAAGTTTTAGCGTGGGTTGCTAATCCAGGGTTTTATGAGAACAAAATTAGAATTTAAGCGTGTTGTCTCGTGACTAGGGTTGTGTGTTTGTATCCGACCAGATGATGACCAGGAGGAAGTTCTGTCCCGACACTGTTCTGGGCCTCTGTGGCAGAGTTTGTCAGAATGCTGCTTTCATAGAAGTAGAGAAGCAGTCCCAGACTGCGCCGGGCTTCCATTAGCAACACAGTGGCAATTTAGCATCTGCAAGGCTGATTTGCAGCTACATGGGGTCTGCAGACAGCTCTGGCTGAAACAGCGGCTCCATCAATAAATGGAGTAAACTGAAAAGAATCTCTGTGGCTGAAGCATTGGCATGCCTGCAAAAAACATTTTCATGTGTCACATCAATTTTAACAGCTAACCTTTAGGTCTTCTTTTCCACACACACACACACACAAGTGCACACAACATGGACTCCCTCCAGAGTGGGTCCTCCATCGCAGACTCTCCAGGGAGGTTGTGTGGCAGACTTAAATGTCCGTGTCAGGCTGTGCATGGTGATGACTTGTTCAAAGAGACATGACAACATGTCATTATGGTCTGGAGTGTCACGTTGTTTAATTACAGTTACACTAAATGTTTCACAGAAGAAAGAAAAGCTCCACCCTCATCTTTAAATGGTTTCTTTTAATAAAAATGTGGATGCATGTGCAATGCATGTATGTGTTTGTGTTGTGTTTTGGTTCCTGTTTAGGTTAGATTTCATCTCCCTTGCTGTCATACGTGCTTACTGTCTCCTTGGGTGCAGACGGTCTTTCATTAGATTAAAATTTCTTACTCAGTCTGTTTCTCACCTCTCTTTTATGTGTTTTCAGGTTTGATTTATGCCTGCAAACAAACTTAGAAACACTTGAGACTCGGGCTCACACCTTAATACCCGGCTGAAGCCCTCGTGTTCTGCTGCTTGTTAGCCGAAAACAGACTTGAGTGCATTCAGCAGCAACCAGGTGCTCGTTATGGGATCTTTTTTCTCGTTTTTTTCTGGGGGGAAGGGGGGTGGGGGGGTATCAATTTAAGACACAAAGGGTGTTTTTTTTTTTTAACTAAAACATTTGAGGAAGAGCAATGGGAGCCTCAGGGCATCTGGTACAGATCAGTTCCCCTTATGACTTTTTCCAGTACTTCTTTGTATAATACATCCCAGCCAGCTGGGACTCACTGTCCGACTATGCATCACAGTTGCCTGACAAATCCATCCGTGTCCAACTCTCCGGGGCGCCCGGACACCTGCCATCATCGTGGAGTCTCGTGGGACCTAAATTTCATTTGCACTCTAAATTTCTTTCAAGTGAGCAGAGCATTTTCTGGCAACGCAGATTTGTTGTCTCTAAATTGTACAGTTTTATTTGATTTGATTATTGAAACAGAGCCTTTGCTCAGCAGGATCCCAATCAGTTCTGCTTAAGATGCTAATTTTCTACATTAGTGATCGCAATCATTTCTTCTGGCTCCTCTCTTACAGCAATGATTTGTATTCCTGTCCTTCCCCCTCTGTAGCTGTGACGATTATCCGTGTCTCTAATCAAACAAGAGAACAGGCTAACCAATGAGGGGAAATCTCATTAGACAGATTTGGTAAGGCCTCTGTTGACTGTAAACACTGCAGAGATTGTAAACATGCACGCATACTGCTAATTCTCTCAGCTGTGTAGGATTTAGTTTAGGACCACGAGCTTTTCCTGACACCTTATTATCATGAACAACAAAAGGAACAGCACCAGGAAGAGCGATGGCACATGCGGCAGTGACAAGCGTAGCAGAGCAAGTTTGTGTTTGGGGCCATTGTTTGGATTCGGTCGCATATTCATTTATTTTAGAATCATTCTTGGACCCATACAGGCAAGGATCTGAATTTACACCAAAATACAATTGCAAATAAAATAATTTAATAAATACTTATTAGGTCAGTGATATGGGAATGCTGGAACCCTTAATGTCCCGTTGGCAATATTCATAAAATGTCAGCCAAGTTTGATTAAAAAATATGCTAAATATATTGACGCATAAATATCATGATTGTTTTTAGTTGTACATAAAACACTGTGGACAATGTGGACAGTATGTTATATATTATCAATGTATGACACATAAGAAGAGTATTGAGTCAAACATTTAATGGCCTCAGCTAAAAATTAGAACACAAGAAAAACATTTAAAAAAATGTCAATGAGACCAACCCAGACTATAAAACATCTCAAGCATATAGCAGTTACTTTTAAAAAACTCACTGGAGCCTAACAAAGACATAAATAAAAAATGTAGGTGGCCTTTACAGGGTGGTACGCAGACCTTGGGTCAAACATTTGTGGATTTAGTACTCATATTTCCCCAAATGAGGCATCCTTTAGTGCATTAGTCTGATTCATGTCTAAAATCCAAAGCTGCAAACATGGGGCCAGAAGGATGACGTTTATTGATTTGCCCAGTGACCTTTAACAGAAGTTAAGAAGTTAGAGGCCCCCCTGTTTTCTAATTTCTTTACACACACCAGTCAGAAACTTTTACTTTCTGCTAGACCAATGTTTATTTACAGTTTTGGAAGTAAAAGCAGTCATCCTTTAGATGGTGGAACTGATGCTTTACAACTTTCTTCCTTGAAAAAAAAGGCGTACAGACCAAACAACTTAGAACATCTTGAATTTTTACATTCTTAAATGTTTAATATTGCCTTTTTATGAAGTGAATACCTTTCTTAGAATTAAATAACAACAAAAAAACAACCAGACAGGTAATTAAAGAAGACCTGCATTTCTCATGGACACATGATATCAATGCAACAAACCTCATTACCACAGATGTTGATGCACCACAGGAGAATTCTCTGAATAAAGAAAGGATGGCTTCTTTTCATGTGTGGACATTTATCAATGTTGTAGTGCGGCAGAAAGAAAAAAAAAAACCAAACACGTTTGCCTTTTAAAACAATATATAATATATTCTAAAAAAGCAAGACTGCACTATTGTTCTTACAGTTTTGTAGATTTTGAAACCTCACTTTATGTACAACACCATACTCTCAGTGGACTCTCAGCCAGAAATATCCCAAATAAAATGAACGAGACACACACACACACACACACACACACACACACTAAAAACAGCAGATTTCTCTAAAGACTTGACAAGAGAGATTTGTTTTCCAAATAAAGCTGAAAAAGCATCTAAAACAAGCTTACACATTCAGTATGTCTGCAGATCCACACACACTGTAAAAGCTGAGTGTGTCAGAGCAGAAAGCGACTGTTGTTTGCAGGTGGATTCACTCGTCTGAATGGAAGTCAGAACTCTCAGAGCCGCTGAAGATCTTCCCTCCCTCTGGAGTCTGCATGACGGCTGAACGAGTCTTTGACCCTTCCAGGAAAGACATCCAGACGCAGCGTCTTGCCAGCAAGCTCTCAGTCAGTGGACAGTCGGTGAATACCAATAAAGTCACAGCCCCTCATTAGGAGTATCCATAGCAACCGCAGTTGCATTGTTTTGACATGCACTTGGTCAAGGTCTTGAGCAAACTCAATGCTAATACATGGTGTGATTGGTCCTCTGCAGGGTCCTAAATGAGTGTTAAAACCGTGACCAGGGCTTGTTGGTGAAACAATGGCTTCAACAATTTAGCAGAGTCTGAATTAAACAAGTATGGGTTCACTTAAACCGGGAAGGGACACAGCACACGCTAGCTGGGTGTGTCATTTGATGGTTTGTGCTTGGAATAAGATCTCATATTCACCATGAAGAACAGCAGAACCTTCTGTGAGATAAAGGTGCTAATCATCAATCATCCTAAATAGCTGAGGGAAAGGACTGTTTCGACTGTTTTGAGGTTATTTGTTTGCCTTCAGTTGCATGGTTGAAGGTTAACTGAAGTCTTTTTTTGATGTGCCTGCATTTCTGATGAAGAGCTGTGAGTGTAAATGTGAAGGGAAACAAAATAAACTCACAGTCTGGAAGGAATGGAAGCATTCCAGAAGAACAGAGACTAAGGCAACTCTCAGAGAAGAGTGTTTTACCTGGATGCAGCCAAAAACTGGAGATCTTTCTCAAAGCCACAATGGACAGACGGATGTGTATGTAAATTTCAACTGTTGATCTCACCTTAACGAATACCCTAAATAATCTAACAGCAGGATGAGAAGCAAAGGAACAAATCCCTCCAGGAGATAAGAGATGGAAAAAGAAGCTTGTGAATGAAATCAGTTGATTGCTTCTGTTGCTTTGCAGCCTGATTGCGCACTGGAGCAAAAAGTGGCGTATGTGTGCGAGCACTACATGTGTGTCTGTGACTGAAAGAGAACAATGTTGTCTGATTAACACATCCAGGACTCCCTATGGGTCCTCCGTCCCTGAAGCCCAAGTAATCATATCCATTCTTCTTAGACTTTAATTTTGCTGTTACCAGTTACTAATCCCCCTTTTTCAGGCATTATAGATAAAGCCATTATGACCTGACCCTGAGCAAAAGAGACGATATGTTAGTCATGGTGCTTACGCGTGTAATCTTGTGTCATTATTATTAAAAGAATGTTATCAACTTGGACAGAATGAGCTGGAACTGCTGGAGGAAATGCGAGTCTCCAATACTTATTCAAGAAAGACTTCAGGTTTAGGTTCAAATTCAGTTGGATGCCAGTTTTTATTGTTTGTTTTGTTTAAAAGTGTTAAAATAAGCTGCAGTAATGATGTGGGGCTTTTGATGTTGCAGAATACAACAGGGGCATGCTAAACTTAAAAAGCGTGTCGATCCAGCCTTGCCAGGATCTAAAATGTTTAGTCACACAAACAGATACCCCCATGCTTACTTTTTTGCAATGCTGGTATTTACATGTTCTAAAAAATTCTATTAATTTAATGTCATGGATAATTGATTAATCTCAATTTTCTTTATACCTCAGGTAATGTATGTTAAATCAGGAGCTAGCAGACAGCAGCTACGCTACAAAATTGGGAGTTTAGGTTGCTTCCATGCCCTGAGACGGCATGTGGCCTCAGATTTAACTTTTCCTCAGTCAGGTTGAACTTGTCTTTGTCCACTGTTTCACTGCTCGACTGCCAGCATACTGCCAGCATAAAGGTCAAACAATTACCAGCCCCACCTCTGTTTCACTCTGCTCTTTCCAGCTTTGCTGCAAGTGCCAACGTACATTTAAATCTAATGTCAACCTGTAGGCCATGCCGAGCCAGGAAAACTGCCTCCTTTCCCACTTACTGGCCTAAACATGTCTGTAATTCAGACATTTTGGTTTTGTGGCAACACAGGCTTCAATGTAAAAACAAATGATGGAGAGCTTTTCATTGTATTCATTTATGCATTATACATCTGAATTAATCATCCTTAATGATCCTGCAATCATCCAGATGTCCCATACGTCTTCTAATCGCTGTTCCCTTGCAGGGTCACAGGGCAGGGGTACCTTCAAGCCAGGGACAGGCCACACCTTGGTGAGTTCTACAAGTAGTAATTGTAGTATTCACAAGCAGATGTATGAGTGGTTTTAATCATAACAGCGTTTGATAGCCACAGGAGCACAACCAGGACAAACCTGTTTGTGCTCTACTGTGATGTAACAAAAATCAATATGAAGCTTACAGTATGTGGGCTGCTAATAAGCTCCCACTGGCTTCCCAGCAAGGTCCCACCTAGCTGTTGCAATTTTTATCTTGATGATGTTGGATTTTCTTTTTTTTTTTTTACCTTGAGGTGAGATTTACAATGAGCAAACCTCCATGGATCAGAGTCACTAACTGGCCTTGTTTGACCCATCTATGGGGAGGCTGGATAGATAGATAGATAGATAGATAGATAGATAGACATAGATAGATAGATAGATGGACAGATAGATAGATAGATAGATGAGATTTTATTGTTCCAACATTCTCATCACAACGGTGAACAGTGACACTGACTGGACTCCAATTCTGTTTCAAAGGAAGACCAGTTTAGGGCCCATACATTGGTACTGCAATGGGAATTTTAAGTTCTTACAATTCAGCCCAGCTGAAATTCGATCAGGTGCTGAATCTGGCACTCTCGAGAAATGTAATTACCTTCCACTGTATGGGCGTGTGTGTGTGAACGTGCACATGTGCGGCGTACTTTGACCTTTAAAGCATTTATACACAGATACATAGAACATACTCAATTCAATCAGGTGCTGAATCTGGCACTCTCGAGAAATGTAATTACCTTCCACTGTATGGGCATGTGTGTGTGTGTGTGTGTGTGTGTGTGTGTGTGTGTGTGTGTGTGTGTGTGTGTGTGTGAACGTGCACATGTGCGGCGTACTTTGACCTTTAAAGCATTTATACACAGATGCATAGAACATACTCTAAAAGAAGACTTTACAGTCGGCCATGCGTGAAATTTGATATTCCCAATTTAACAGGGTATCTGAAGCATCAGGACATGCAAACAGACATAAGCAGAGAGAAGGCTTTAGTGTGTAATTGACTGACTGCCCGGTTGGTTGACTATCTGAGACAGGATCGTTCAGCTGAGTGATTGATTGGCCCTGCAGCTCACTGATCCTCTAATTGAGTGGCTCAGGAGTAACTGGCTACCTAAATAATTTTGAAAGGCCTTTTGTTATATCACTAGTAAAACCAAATCAGCATTTTATTTATTTTAAATCATTTTTAGCTTGCCCTTGCCCAGTTGTAGCTTGTCAGGAATTTTTAGATTAAATGTTGCTATAAGGTTGATCATGTTTCAGTTTTAAATGGTCACATAATAATAATAATAATAATAAAATATATACTGTACATCAAAACACTGTATTCAGCAGGCTGACTACACCTACTCCAAACAGAAAGAGTGTGCTAGTGAAAAGGCAAGGGTGTCAAGTTCATCGCACAGCTTTTTTTGTCAGCTGTTCAGACGGATGCTGGGCAGCAGTTGGGCAGATGGAGAAAGAGTAGGAACTGGCCTTTGACATTACACGGAGACTTTGTTCTGTTTGGGTGAAAAACAAACAGGAATCTGGTCAGAGGCGAATAATTTGGAGCATCTCATCTGTTACCAATTTCACCACAGGTGCTTCTGACTTAGTAAGAGCAACAAAGTAGACAACTGTCCAACAGTTGTGAGTGTATGAAGAATAAACAGAGCAATCTATTCAGAGAGAGGCTGGCTCACCCCAGCCTGCACTGAGGAAGATGGAAGAAATGAAAGAGAAATCTCCTTTAAGTGAAAACCTTTCATCAGACAAAATCAGCAATACTTCTAAGGGAGCAAGAGACCATTTTATCAGTAAAGGTGTACTGTCAAGCACCCACACAATATGGGTTTTCTGTTTTGTTATTTGCAAAATAATGAGCACCATTAAACACTTTGCGTCATCACACTTTGTTTCCAAGCGCCTCACCAACAAGGAGCAGGGGTCAGCACAGCCTACACACAGCAGACATTTCCAGCCCAGCAGCTCATCCTAACTATCCATACAGTCCTGCCTGCTTTTTTCATTATCTGGCTGTTCTACATCCCCATTGGTATCGACCTTTATGTCTCTTCAAACAACATCAGAGACTTTGAGGTTGACTACACTGGCATAGACACATCCAGTCCATGCTACAGCTGTGCTAAGAACTTGTCACCATGTCACTGCACTGTCACTTTCAGTTCGGATCCGTCGTGTCAGTTTGAGGGTGAGGGTGAGGGTGAGGGTGAGGGTTAAACAATGTCTTCATGTACTATGGCTTATCCAACTTCTACCAGGGCCACAGACATTACGTGAATTCCAGGGATGATAGCCAGCTTACTGGTGACTCGTTTGCTTTGAATAAAAACCTCAACAAGGTGTTATTAGAAAAGTTAAAAAAAAAAAGAAAAAAGAAAAGAAAAAGGTGGTACTTATGTTGCTTAGTTTCAAAGTGCAATGTCCAGATATGAAGATAAAAAAAATCTATTATCCCTGAGTGTACTGTTAGTGCTCACCTAATGTGTAGGAGTTCTGTTGGGCAAATAAAAACTTGAATAACCGAACTTTTGCTGGGCCAGCTTGTTCGGTCTTGTTGCTGTTGACGGTGCATTTGTGATCTTTACTTGCTGGCAGCCTGTCTTTACAATGTCCTTAAAAAAAAACCCTAAAACATTAAAGGCTATCATATACCATTAGTTAACATAGAATCAAAGTCCATAGTATTTGACCTTTATAGTAAACAAATGCATAAAACTATATTTAGCTATATAGCTACACTCATTGTATATAACTAGTGAGCAAAATTAAAAGGCAAATCTGAACAGATTAAAATCCACAACCCCAAGGTCAGTGCAACAGGTATTCCTGTAACTACCTTTTTTAATAATGGAAGTCCAACTAAATTAATAACTAAATCACAACAGCAATCAGTATCAATGCCAAAATGATTCCTTTGTTTCCTTTAACAGAACTGTGTGTGTGCTAAAACGATCAGGTCTAATTTCTTGATTTCTTAGAGTTCCATCAGAATGACACAGACATCGGTTTCATCCTACATCCAAACAGCTCTTCAAAAACCAGGAAAAAAGATGAAAACGTGGCTTAGGCGTGTCTTACACAAGAAGAAATATGATGTGGAAGCTGCAGGCAGCACAGGGGCTCCATTAGAGCTAGGGTATAGAATATGTTGCAAATATTTGAACATATTGTGGTGTTTTTGTTAATCTGTGACCTGGTAAAGTATGGGTTAAAATAATCTATGTTGTTCTCTAACCAGCAGTGTCACTTTATTGGCCATAAAGCCTTTAATATCGACTCCTGACGCTCCAGCAGTTCCAACCTCCCACCTGAGTCTGTTCCCCTCACATGAAACCCCCTCACCCATCAAAATGACTGGCCCAACCTGCAACACCTCTGATGAGAAACCTGTAAAAAACAAAGCAGTTTGTCATATGGAGAAAGGGTAAGAAGGGTCTTGGACTTTGGGTGTGCTAAAGGAATTGTCCTTTCTAACAAACAGAATGCAGTGTGCAAAGAAGAACAAACAGAGGAATCTTCTCAGAGTAAAGGAATTTGGAGCATCCCATCACTTATAGATTATTTAGCCAGTGCTTCTGACTCAGTAAGAGTAACAGACTTTACATAGATGAATATTGACTGTCTTTTTATTCACGTTATTTCTATTCCCGTTTCCAACAAACAGAGCACGCTTTGTGAAGGAGCAAAAAGTGCAGAATCTTCTAGCGAGAGCGTTTGCCCGACCCTGGTGCCCGCTGGGCTAGAAGCTACAGTCCCGCACTCTGTAAGAGCCCAAGCCAGGGTGAACGCTACATGCACCAACGTAGACCGTTGTCTGCTTTAGTCACATGTTCTTTCTATCTTTTAACAAACAGAACACACCGAGAGGTGTGGCACAGAAGAAGTACCAAGTATGGAATCTTATCAAAGTGAAGATATTTGGTTCACCCCGCCCTCCCATATAGAGGACGACAGAGATGAAGATTCCCTTCCCATGAAAGCCTTTCATCAGACAGAATGAGCTGTACTTTTGCCAGGCAGAAGAAAAGTGGCTGTTTTCTTCTGGTGGCTCCCATCAGTCTCTCCTGCCTTAAATCAAAGACTGAGAAGTGGACAAGGGATTTCCAAAACCCCTCAGTATCCCAGAGCATCAGGACAGTCCAGGACAGTCCAACATTTTGAGAGCATTCTGGCCTCCAGAGCCTGTGTGTAGTAGAGTCTACACTCTTCCTAAACAAACTGCAACATTAAAATGTGTTCCTTCACCTTTTGATTAAATACTTAACGGCTGTCTTATTTTTAACCTGTCATTAATTTTTTAACCCAAAGCAGCTGCACATGACTCTGGACCAAAGTTGGGCACCCCTTTGTTATCCGCACGTCGTTCTTTAAAAATGAATATGAAACTCTTCGGTGTCCTATTTGATATGGATGAACGAGAACATTCATATAGATTTTAAAAAAGGGGGAGTGGAAAAGCTTCATCAACATGATCAGCACAATATACTGCTTTGAACGCAACACAGGGAGGCCTAGTTATGGACTAAAATAGCTAAACACACCAGAAAATAAAATTGAGCCATTAACGGGTGACATTTTGACAGATATTTCCATGATGGAGCCGTTTTGTTGTTCGTGTGCGATTGTCACAGAATTATAGGTTCATTAAGCGATTTCATATGCATTTTAAAGCCACCGAGGCAATTTACCCCTGCAGGTGTATATGGTGAAGTTAGAATGAGTGGCTGTCGCAGAGCAGGATACAAATATTCTCAACTATCTCGCCAACCTAAGCGTCGAGAGCCGAAGACAAACCACCACTAAGCTAAAGCGTGTGGAAGGTGGGATTTCATTATACACAAGGAAACGGCAACTAAATCCCTTCGGTTGAAACACAGCTGCTACGCTGCTCCCTGCAGAGCTAGCACAGTGCATCACTAGTATTTCCAATGGGAATGACCTGGATAATCGAACTCAAATGGATTTAATAGAAAATGTAAAAATAATCCAGTTGGGGCCACAGAAACGACATACATCGATGAAATGAAGGTCAAGTCGAAGGTGGCCATTAGCAGGAAAAACAAAGGATTTGCCAGGGTGAATAACGTTCCTTAACACCTTACAGACTGAGTTACAGCTCGCAGCTCGCAGCATTTTACAGCTGCAACATATAATACAGTACGTAGGAAATTATTCAGTGTAAAAAATATATTTTTCCAAATTCACAGAATCTGCCCCTTTCTGCAACAAGGGGATTGTGCAGGTTCAGTGTCCCAAAAAGGCATTCATAACACATGCCAGAGGTGCCTGAAGCCAGTTATTATCACTGATGCATCTTCTAAATTTGTATTCTATCATCAGAGTTCCCACAGAGAAAAAAAAAAAAAACAAAACAGTGATTGTGTCCCTGGCACATCTAAGTTTTTCCTTCCACATCAGTGGTTTTACACCTCCATTTGACCTGAAATCAGGTTTAACAAATGTGCACCAAGACACAGGGTAGCTGACAGAATGAGGTTATATTACTCAGGCAAAAAATTTTCAGGACAAAAAGAGGAAGAAAACACAAGAACGCTGGGTCAGTTTATTGCTATTTATAGACATCAGTAATCAGAACAGATCCTGTTGCGCTCTTTATTATGCCTACTTGGAGTCACTGTCAAGGCACAGACTGAACAGAGAAATTAGCTTTTTTTGGTGATGAAAACAATAAAATATGTGAAAAATGTCCAAAACAGTGACAAAGCAGAAATGTCGACTTTTCCACTGAGGCAAAGGTTAAACAATGGAATAACCTTTCTGGCAGAATGAACTTCTTTTCTGTCCACTTTGAGAAACAGATCAAGATCCTCCGTTGCTGATCACAACCATCAAGCAGCAACACTGAGGCAGATCAATGTTAAACCTGGGCCTAGATGCTTTCTTCTCAAGGAAATGTATGACTTTAATAAAAAAAAAGCTTCTAAATATTCATTCGGGCCACTTTTTTGGAGTTGGATTACATAAAGTTGTTCTTGTGCTGTTACAAAATGGATTTGTGGTGACAGGCTCCAGGTATCTGACTCCGATGCCTGCAAGCTAGCCAAAATATTCACGTCTTCCTCCTCCCGACAGTGACGCGTGAGAGATAATCTGCTGACACAGTCGAGCTCAACCATGAGACTGCAGCAGCCCATCCGCTTTCCTCTGTATCTGGAGCACCAGGAGCTTTACCAAGACAGCATGTGAAGGAACAAACTTCAACAATGTTAAAAGAAATCCCACAAACACACACACACAAATAATAGCTAATAATTAAGAAATTGTATTGTTAACTGGATCCCCACCTGTTCTAACATCTTGATGTTTACTGTATGTAACAAAGCAGCCTTGAGCTCAAACACTCCCTTACGGGACTTCTTCTCACATGTGAAAAGAGTCACGCAACTTGCCGTCTTGTGATGGGACGACAGCACACCTGAGAGCAGCAGCAGCGGAAAGCCCTTAAGTTCAGCTCTGGAAGATTCAAAGCAAGCATGCAAATCCTGCTCTCCTGCTCTCCTCCCCACCTTTCCCCTGTAACCATCTGTCTGAACGCATCGGTTCACTGTATCAGCCCTTTTGAAACGTTCCCCTGGCACACACTCCCAAATTCTATGTCTCTTCCGTGGCTCTTTTCAGAGCAGCCACTGGTATTGATTTGGAATGAGATGTTTTTGGTTACTGGTCAGTGGCCTTCTGTCCTCTCCTAATATTAACTGGTTCTGGTAATCCTCCATTGATCTTTTTTTGTTGGACAGGAAGGTGAACGCCACTGAAAATGTATTGATCTAATCAGTCGGATCACTGGATGCAGCAGACTGAGGGAGTGAACTGTGTGGCTGTGATCAGCCGGGACTGTCACCCCCCCCCGAAACATGGTGCAACACTGACCCAAGTGCATCTAAAACAACTACAAAAAAAGGGTTCATGACAGGTTTTAGATTTTGGGAGGTTGGTTACCTCCCAAGAGCTCTCCAGAAGCCATTTTCTCCAACACATTAAAAGCAGCAGGTCTAACTAAGCTCACAATACGGTACTAATAAATAAAACCACCCTGGAAAGTATTTTAGCAGCGCTCTTCCTGGATGGGACTCATATTTGTGTTAAACCTCATTTATTTGCCAGTGTTACAGTATAAACTTATGTGGCATGAAACGATAACGGCGAGTGGCCGGTTCAGAGGCCTACTACACCCGACAACGCCACCGTAGGACTCTCACCTAAAGAGCCATTTTCCCACCCAGCTGCTCTGTTTGGGCTCCCCAACACACCTATGCACAGGTAGGTCACACAAATGAATACAAGCACCCCGTAGGCAAAAGAAAAAGATTTTATTTATTATTGAATTCACAACAGCAAATCAACTTTAATAATTTAGAAAAGGGTTTGTTAATTAAAACACCACAACTCACAATTTAGTAAAATAAGAGTAAAGCCCAATAATAGGTTAGTAAGTAGGAAAGCAATAGCATGTAGCCATGCGAAGGCAACAGTTGGCAAAAGAAATAACACAACACAAACCAAAGAAAGACGCATGCAGAGAACTAAGGCGGACAGACACACACACACACTGTCACAGCCATCGTTCAACCACCACAACAACAGTCGAGACACACACAAACCACGATAACACACACTACAAGACCAGCAGGAGCAGGCAGCAAGCAGGAAGGCTAGCGCTAACGAAAGTAGCCACTAAGAGGCAAAGCAGCAAAAGAAAGCGTAAAGAAGAGGCAACTAAGAGAGGCAAAGCAGCAACAGAAAGCGTAAAGAAGAGGCAACTAAGAGAGGCAAAGCAGCAACAGAAAGCGTAAAGAAGAGGCCAGGCGAGGAGGCAACTAAGGCCAGCTGGAGCGGACAGCGAAGCCGATGTCCGTCCAAGCACCCCCACCAAAGGTCATTTACAGCGCCGCTTACCTGCCCAACAGCCGTCACACACGCTCACACACCGCAGGGTCGATCCGTCGCACTCCAGTTCCCAGATCTACCTGTACGCTCCCCCGGAAGGTCTCGGCCAAGGGACGCTGGAAGACGCACCTGGCTCTGGCCTAAACACGCTTCCGCGTTAGCCGTTCACGCCTAACCTGTCCTACGGGTGCCCGTAAGGGCCGTTCCCCACCGTCTTCGGCAGTCTCAACTGGTCCCCAAATTCATCCGGTCACACTTACTTGAGAGCAAATTTAAATGCCAAGGCACACAGCGGCTCTACATTTTTGGGCTTTTGTATTATTACTTCATTTATTTTTTTGCTTATATGTTCTCTCAGATCTGCTGCGATGTGTTTAATATTCTGTCCTGTCACAAAAGGAGTTCCTCAGGAGCCAAAGCAGACAGGAGCCAACCATTTGTACATCAAAAACCCTAAGGAGGTTTTGTCTTCTCTTTCTTTTTTTTCCATACCTCAACCTTTTTTTCAAATATTCATCATATGAGAAACAACAGAGGCTGGTGGTTGGTGCTTTCATGGCATTATTTTTGTTTGATTCAAACGTTCATTCATTTTCATAAAAAAAACAAAAAACAAGACAGGAGAGGAAACAGCAAACCTGGGACTTGAGAAAGAATGGGGGAAAAAAACAAAACAAATAAAAATTGCAATGTTCTTTTGGCGCTGTTGAGAGATTAATTACGTTTTTCAGCAGATGTCACAGGTTTATCTACATTGCAAAAGTTTGAACTATTGCCGTTGCAGACTTTGTCGTTAACATTGTCCTTTTTGCCTTTAGGCCAGTTTCCCAGCTGAGCGGCTCCATTGGAGAAGCTGAAGCACATCAAAACCTGCCTCTGCCTGGAGGCTCTGAGGTAGACTGATGCCGCCTGTGAGCGGGCATATCCAATATCACATCACAGGATTTGTGTATAGGTTATTTCCTCACGAATAATGTCGATACAAATGTGATCAGCCAGTAAACCTCTCACTCTCTTCCGTCGACAGGAAAAGGTTTGTGCAGTTTTCCAGAGATAGCTAGGTATGGAAATCTTTTAAACAGTGTCCCTTGTTATCTTTTTTTGTTGTTGTTGTTGTTGTTGTTGTAAATTTGAAAGAAACTGATGGAAGCAAGTACGTGCATTTTTTTTGCTTTGCAGTAATAAAATACAGAAATACACTTTCTGGAACCAGTTCCCTGAATTTGTTGCATTGTCAGTCGCTCCAGGGGGTAAATGAATGCAACACACACACACACACACACACACACTTGATTTAACGTCATGAACATCATGTCAGATGTGGGTGTGCTGTTTCTTGGTCAGACTGGACCAAACTGCACAGAAAACTCCCTCCTGCTGCTTTTATTTTTAATCAAATTATAGCTGTCACTGCGCTCCGCAGGGGGGCATTGGTGAGGGTGGCAGCACAGGCTTCACAGGTATGGGCAGGGCTAAAAATGATCTAAATGTATTAGGGAAGTGGGTTTGACTGCTCGACCTGAGGCGCAGTCTTTTTCCAGCCAGGAGGGGGGCAAATTGGATCTTTTTGCGCTGAGAACAGACTTTTACTTACAAGATGAAGGTCGTGGGGTGAGGAGTAAAAGCAGACATGAGAGCAGACGGACTTGTGAGACCTGCCTGGCTAAGCTTGTTGGGGCTGTTTTTAGAGAGCCGCCAGGGTTGTTCAGCTTCAACTGTATTACATTTCAAGCGCTTTATTCATCACTTGTGTTTTTATGAGTCGCACTTTGATACCTCGCATAAAAAAAAAAGTGATTTCGGTATCAAAGCAGAGCAGCTTTTGTTTTTTAGGGGGTTTTTTTTGTTTTGTTTAGTTTTGTTTTTAGCTTGACCAGGCTGCAAGTTGGCTTTGAAAGGATTACTTTGTGGCCAAAGCTGAAGCATGTATTCCATTCATATTCATCGCACCATCCAAAGCGTTCACTAATATTTAAACAGATCGACGCAACTGAAGTGGAAAAAGATTCCATCTGTTTTCCTGCTGCAGAGTTCATGTTTGATTATTCAGTAATGTCAGCCTGCGCACTGCGCCTGCGACATCGCTGTGGATTAATGCTTCGACCACAGCCCTGCAATCAGGCCATACAGGCGTCACTTTGAATTATTTATGGGGTGGTGTATACCGTAATCATGTCCTGTTTCACCTTTGTCCTGTGGAGGCGAAGCCAATAATACAAGGTGGGGAGATGTTCAGTGAAGGTCACTGCAGGGATGGTTTTAATCCACACTTTAGTGCAATTATAGGTGGAAAAATCTAGATAGAGATGCCCAGATTTTGAATCCTGCCAGATTTCACAGAGGTATACAGCAGACATTACACTCGTCCACCTAAACAGGTGATCAGTGCTGTTGGGAGCTTGGTCTGATGGCATCTCAACGCATTTTAGTCAAAGGCTGTCTACTTCCCTTCACGGTGATTAAAACACAGCTCGTCCTTGAGGTTGTTTTCTCCTTCGTGCACTTACCATTCCTGGTATGTGGAAAGTGCTTTTTCATGGATATTGTACAAGCCTGTTCATGCTTTGTGGCTAAAATGCTCTGCATCTCCAGCTGTTCATTCGAAGGCTGCGGTACTGTCTGAAGTTTGCATGTGCATCTTTGACATGAGCAAATGAATTATTTATAACACACACACACACACACACACACACACACACAGAAACATGCTTTCTCTATATTTCCTTTGTAACAATCTTGTGTGTAGCGTGAACGCAGGCTGACGTGTTTAGCCTCCAGTTTAGGAGGCTAAACTAACTCATCCTTGCAAGCTGTCTGTTTTCTGAACAAATATCTTTTAAATCCTAACCATTTAACTTTCCTCCTTGAAGTAAAAATGTTGTTATATGTGTGGCTGTCATTCCAGAAAATAACAAATTTAATGTATTCTCTCAGACGCTAATTAGGGTTAGAGACTCTATGATATACACCGAATGGATAATTGAGGTGATATGTTGTGCAACAGAAGATCGCACTGTATTTAATACTGCACAGGATGCAGTCAGTAAGAAGACCCAGAATATAACCATTGGTATGAATATCGCAAAGGATTCTCTCCGATTCTATAAATAGGGTTTTGGTTAGTTTGTTTCTTTGTTTGCTTGCTTGTTCATTTTTTGCTGTTGTTTTAAACAACAACAACATCTATCCCCAAGATGCATTTTTAAATTTATTTAGTAGGATAATATCTTTATTTTAACTTGTCAGAAATATAACAAAAAGACCTTCCTTCAGCTGTACTCCGCCTCAGTCTCCTTATAGCGACCACTGTAAGTTGCAGAACAATCTTCCTTGACAAAAGTGACAAAAATCCAACCGAGATGGACTCTGGGTGTTTTTTGAGGTTATTCTTTATCTTTTTCTCTAAGAGAAAGAGTCCTCTGAGTTCTGAGGGCGAAGCAGCAGAAAGTGCCTTGAGCTGAATGGACTGTTTCATCTTCAGGCCTCAGTGAGACTCCATTCAGGCTCTGC